>VNKF01007400.1:0-10477 GCA_008044355.1 Drosophila lacteicornis
AATAAGTTTTCGGTGGCATGGGGTTTCCGCCGTGAAATTGTGTAATTATTATGAATTAACTAAATCTATGTACACGAGCGGGTGTAATAATCAGTGTAAGGGCTTTCATATTAATTTCTGCAGGAGTGTTTGCACGAGGACTTCAGAAATTGATAATTATGTACTGCGAATTCTGGCCATTGTTATTGTTTACCTTTTAAATTAGTCTGACCGTAGTCGCATTACGAAAAAAATCCGAACCAAAAAAGACATATAGTTGTCTCTTTCAAGGTTCTAATGAAGTAGCTAATTAATGAAAACTTGTGCCCTGTATCATAGCCGTATTACGATTTGGGAAAATTAAATTGCGTTCGAAAATAATGCATATACACTAATTCATACACATACAAACAAATTATAATAATTTACCAAATGTTAAGCTCCCTGTAAATTTATTTTGACTAAAATATTCTTAAAATGAATTATGAATTAAATAAAAGTTGTTATATTTGTATTATTTAAAATTGGTTTAAACTACTAATTGCTACCTAATTTTCAGCGAATATATCGTAAAATAGTACCATTATAGCGTTATCTAATTTTTACATAATTAATAAAAAAATTTACTTATTTTAAATATTTAAAAAAAACATATTTTTTGGTAACTATATTTTTTTTATAAGTAAATTTAACTTGATAAGAAGAAATTACAAGGGCTCCTCTATCACGCTTATATGATTTGATCGCCATTTTGGTCTCTGTTACCCCACTGTGAGCTGCATGCACACGTGAAGTGAAACGGTAAACTATCATAAACAATTGAAGGCTTAAATATAACACAGAATTAACACAAATCGAGGCACAAAACAAAAACACAACCGTTCACTTTAAAAGAGCGCATGGAGAAGAATGTGGTGCTCTCCCATGTTCGGGGCACAGAGGATGAGTCCCTTCTCCTCTCTTCGTCGTCTTCGCCGCCAACAACTTTGGCAGCGTCAACTAAATCGCATGGTGGAGCTGGCGGTCTTAGCTGAGACAGCTTTCGCCCTTAACTGTCTATTTATTATATTGTCAAAAGTTTGAAACTATCTTTTTATCTTTTGTTTTACTATCACTGTGGACAGCAGTCCACGTAGTGACGATGAGCTCCGAGACTGTGGTACGCAAGGAGACTTCTATATAGAGCCGTAGAATTGAAAATCTGCTACGATAGTCCGATTCGAACCATTTATATCTTGATCGAAAGGTAAATCTCACTAAAACTGCATTCTAAGATTTTTCAAAAACGAATTAGTTCAGGAGAAATGGAAGTGAAAGCACAAAAATTAAAATGTTGAAAATTGGATCTGTTGCAGCCGGTGGAGCTAAAATCCCCAAATTGTGAATCGCGTTCAAGCTATAAAAGCCCGTTGAGCGACACCTAGATAAAACTGATCCGATACCCCGTTTAAGATATTCAACAAACAAGATTTTAACGGTCTATTCGAAATGATATTTATCATTATGTTTCAAATCTTCGTTTTAGAGTGCTCGAGCCACTTTTATTAAATAGCTCGAGCTGAAAAACTTTTGTTCTACGACTTTTTGGGTTTACCGATAGCTTAGCAGACATTAGAGTTTTAAGCAGATAAGTACCCGGAAATTCTCATTTAAATTTTCCCTCTGAGACCTCTTCAACTGAAAAAAACTTCGATAAAATAAAGGAAACAGTGCTCGAAAATCGTCATAATAGTTTGTGAGAGATAGCCCAAGAAATGAACATGTCTCATGAGACCGCTCGTCATATTACGGTTGATGTTTTTGGTATCCGGAAAGTCGCAGCGCGATTGGTGCCAAAAGATCTAAACTTTATTCAGAAAGTGAATCGCACAAATATCATCGAACACCCACCATACTCCCCATCATATATACATAGAAATACTAATTTACACTAACAATGAGAGACCTAGATACATACATATGTCATTTTAAAAACTTCTGTTATCAAACAAAAACACCTCTTACCTAGGTGACATAAAAGTGACGACGGCACCTTCAACTTTAAAAGTTTCTGATATAAAATCTTGTAACGATAATTTGTAACGTTAACAAAAATAAAGTGCAAATAGTTCTTGTTTGATCTGTAACTAAAGCGCGCTTCCAAGTAGGTCTAAAACATGTAGGACCGGACTGAATTTGGTTGTTAAATGACCTTAAACTTGATGAAAATTTTAAGTAAGCTAAAAGTGGGCTCAGGGTTGTTTACATTAATACACAGAGGCCGATTAAGAAAATGTATGAGTTCAGAATACTTTGTTCAATCTTAGGTAGATATTATTTGTGTCTCCGAGACTTGATTATTGTCAGATTAGTGTGATTTGTCTATATGCTTGTATCTTGCTGACAGTTCTGGTCATGCTGGTGGTGCTAATTAATTAATTAATTAATTAAAAATTCTACTCTTAAATGAGAAACGTGGGAACTTTTTAACAAGTGCTTCGAATCGTAAGCTCTGATTGGATAGTATAGAATATACCTTTTTATAGCCTTGCAGAGGGTATTATAATTTTGATTAGAAGTTTGCAACGCAGTGAAGCAAGCATCTCCGACCCCATAAGGAATGTAAATTCTTGATCAGCATCATCACTCAACACCAAAATGGATCGACTTTCAATGATCCAATTGCAAACTGCAAACTATACAAACTTCGGCTTACCGAAGTTAGCTTCCTTTCTTGTTAATAAATGTTATTTGTGAATTGTCTGTCCTTTATACAGATATTGTCATCAATGGTGATTTTAAGAGCGAAATTTTAATAGAAACACTCTGATTTTTCAAAGACCTGTTATACCCTTCTTGTTACTGTCGCTAATAATATCTTGTTGTATGACTAGGTTTCTGTACCAGTTTTTTCTAACATGACCTTATTTTCTTGCTGTATGAAATGACCTTAGCTTATAACTCAGACTCTATTAAAATTAGAGACTATAAAAATATCGACCACATTATAATACCTGTGATTGGATCTACATTTATTTAACGAGCACCAATTAAATGTTTTCAATTACAAAATAAGTACCTTTTCAACAAATGTGTACCTGTAAAGCAAAAAAACTATTCACGCCATGTATAATTCTTGATTTAAGCTCCCTACTCAGACACGCGAACAGCGTTTCTAAATCAGGGAGAGAGAGCGAGAAAGGCCGGAACAAAATACTAGAAAATACCAGGAAGAGACTTTTAGTATTTCTAGAGAGGGGTGACGAACAGAATAAAAAATTTATAAAACAGGTTGTTCTCGACTATTGGTCTCTCACTCTCTCTAACTGTATCTTCGCACCTTTCAAAAATATAGATCCCGCAAAACATAATAATAATACTGAAAAGCCGAGTCCAGAAGTTTAGAAGAGCAAATAAAGATATAGTAATTAAATTTGTAGACTCCAATTCAATGATAAGGGATTTGGGCAATATTAATAATTTGCATAAATAAACGCCTGGAAGGAAATAGGTTCCTCGATGTCATATTTGGTTATGACGTTGCTGAGCACTATGAGATGTCACGCTCGGTGACTAAGATGAAGGCGTCAGAGACGACGGCCATGTGGTGTATAATCAGAATCTCGTATCCATCAATAACGGAGTAACTTCGAATCATTCCACCAACAATTTTGAGGCAGCAGGAGTAGCTGCGGCAACCACCGCAACCACCCAGCTGGTGGTGAATTCCATTTGGTAAAAACAAAATCACCAACAGCAGCCGGTAGAGCAGCCCTTGTCCTTGTTATCAATTCAGGAAAGAATATTGGAAAACTAGTTGGAGGAAAAAGAGGCGGTTGTACGTGATCGAGAGAATCTGGGCCAAGGCGTCGGTGGCCATTGTGCGCAGATGAGGTATTCCAAAACGAAGCTGCAAATCGGTGCAACTGCCTTGTCTTTCGAATAGATTATATTGTCAACAACCAGAAACCTGCTGATTTATGCCGAAGAACATTTTAAATTCGCGGTCACACTGAAAAGACTAAATCATAGTTCTAGGCTTTACCGAGACTACCAGAGTTGTTACCCAAGGATCTGAGTATTAGGTCCAATACTGTTTTCTAATGCAAAAAAAGTCTAGATTTAACTTCAAATGAACAATTTGTCAGCACTGCTAAAATTCTAAAATAAAACATTGTGAGTTTATTGTCTGTGTATCGGCAGAGGAACTCCCTCACTTTTTTACTCTGTACTGTACTGCTGCTGTACTGCTGTACTCGCTAATGTTTTTGTCTTAAGCTGTAATGTCCAAGGTCCTGGCTTGCAGTCTACAAACTAGTCCGCTCGGCTTCTGTCGGCACACGCACAGTATAAGCATTAGCATGAGCGCTGTCACATTATTATTTGGCACCACTTTTTGATAGTCCACAAAGTGCCTTTGAGGATAGCCGAGGTCTATCAGTTAATTTCGTATATTTCTGGGTATCCTTATCTTAACGTCAGACTGTGTACAACTTTAAAACACATTTTATTACGCATTTGACTAAAAGTACGTACTGTGACTAAATCTGTTCCTAGACAGTGCGAGAGAGCGAGAAGGTGACTATTGACCTCTCGTTTTGACTCAAAGCTTAGGAACACTTTTCCCGTGTCTGAGCACGTAGCTAAAAGTTATAGCAGAGAAGTGGCTACAGGAAGAAAGTAAACATAAACAATTTTCACTTTTGGGTCGGCTGTCATGCCTAAAGTACACAGTTTTAAATTATGAGGAGTGCTCCAGAAACCGCAAAATAAATTTAATTTTAACAAAAAAAAAAATCAAACGCCTTTGCGTTTTCACCTAATTTTCTCGCCTGCGAATAAAAGCTATTGATTCTGATAAATCTGAACCGGTAAATTACTAGTCCGAAACTGAAAAGTTTCCATCACGTACCAATTTTGACAAAATCGCGGTCAAGTATCGTGCACTGCTTCATTTGGCACTTTTCAAGGCTTAATAACTCCCAAGCCTTACGTAGCCCAGAGCTGGTATTAGGCTTAAAAAAAGCGTTGGCCTTTATGCTTCAATATTAAACAAGAATATCCAATGGGAAACTTCTCTGTCTTGTGATTTACATTTTCATTTCCTAATAAGAAATTGTTTGGTTTCAAGCTTACAAATATAATAATATATGGTAACGATACTATTGCGATTGTTTTCAAACTACCGATGGTGCAAGCCGAATTCAAACCATCGATACAATCGATAGTGCCACCGGTAGTTTGACACCTCTAGTGTGTAACCGCCGAGAATCTCTTCCCCCTCTCCCGTAGAGCCTTGAGTATGGTAACCGTTGCTAATCTAACCCAGTGGCATATACTCTGCGTATATCCGGCATCTGGGGAACTAGCGCATGACCGATCGTTAGTTCCAAGTTGGCCCGTTGCTAGTTTCCTCTACCGTACCCCAGTTTCTCACAGCATAGCACTTCGGCGGAAAATGACGCAGCACTGATCGACAGCGTAGCTCCCCACACCGCCAAATAATCCTGACTACAAGTTTCATCCTTTCTATATACATTTTCTTGAAAAGTTTCCTGACCCCGACTGAGAAACTATGTTACAAATTTATTTTATTATTTATATATAAACGAAATAAATAAAACATTTAAATTGTGGCGCAAAAAGAAATGAAAGTTACTTGGCAACTCTAGCACCTGACGGCCAAATGTCTGGCAACTATCTATGACTGGCGTCTATCAGCAATTGAAATGTCAACTTAAAATCATTTAATTAGATTCACACCAAAATTTTCCAAAACAAAATGTTGAATAAAGCACCAGATATTAAAGAACTGAATGTGATATTTTGAATCAATTAAAGATTTAAGGCCGTATTGAAAAAATATTATTCTTTTTGTATTGTTGTGGTTAGGCTTCTGGTTCATTTTGCATTTAAAAACGTCTGTGTCTCAGGACATGGTCTCGCTCGTGGATATTCTTGTCGTCGACATGTTGATGTATAACTCGAATCGCGGACGCGCTTCCTCAAGTTACCGTGTTGGGACAATGTTCATTGACTTGGCCGTCGGCCACTCTCCACAGGAACTGTTGATACTAGTAATCATCAAAAAGTACATTTATATATATATATGTATATCGGCTGTTAAAGCGCTTGGATATTGTCGTCAGATGAGAGATTGATGTTTTGTCGCTCGGCTGCTATATGTTCTACGTTTATATACTCTTCGATTTTTTTTTTTTAACGTGCAGTAAAAAATTGAGTGCATTCGGATAATAAACCTGGGAAATATTACACAATCTAGCAATTTAAAAAAAACTCTTTACTTTTGAAAGTGTTAAAATTTTTTAAAATTTTATACGCGGTACCTATAGGGTACAAGGGTATTATAAGTTAGTGCCAACCGAGAATGTATGTAACAGGCAGAAGGAGGCATCTCCGACCCCATAAAGTATATATATTCTTGATCAGTATCACCAGCCGAGTCGATTTAGCCATGTCCGTCTGTCCGTCTGTCCGTCCGCGTGAAACATCAGATCTCAGAGACTATAGTAGCTAGAGTTACCAAATTTGGTGACAACATTGGAATCTGTTGCACGCAGATCAAGTATGATTTAAAATTTGGCATCGCCCACTTCCGCCCCCGAGAATCATAAAAAACTTTATTTAAGCTATAGTCGTCATTTTCGGCTTAAAGTTAATAGATATAATAAATAAGTACGCATTCGCGGCGTGTTCTGAAAATTAGAATAAAATCGGATGATAGACATGAAAGTTATTAAACAATAAAATGTATTTGCTTCTTCTTCTTGTTGAAGCTACGTGCACTCTCAACATCTTTTTCTCAAAAGCTACGTACTCAGACAAATGTTCCGAAGCATTGAGTCAAGGCGAGAGGTCAATAGTCACCCTCTCGCTCTATCGCACTGCTTAGAAACACTTTTTGCCTGAGTACGTACGCGTGTTGCTCAACTTGTCCCTAGCAATATTTGTCTGTTTTGGGTGTTGCTCAACATGTTTCTAGCAAGTTTTGTCTTCATTTGGTATTTGGGTATCTCACAGTCGGTCAAACTCGACTGTAGCTTTTCCACTTGTTAATTTTGTTTTTCTTAACCTTTATACAATAATGTGTAATCTATATTGACAGTCATGTGACGCCATGCTTGGTGACGCGGAGACTAAAGAGCTGTCCACTCAAAGCTTTGACTTGGCCATATTGGACGGAGCTTTCCCAGAATGCGCGTTGGGATTGGTGCATCAGCTAAAAATCCCGTTTATGTATATAAACACGGTTGGGTTCTATACCGGTAGCCTCTCTATTGCGGGAAATCCTGTAAGCTACGCCGTTACTCCGAACTTTTACTCTCGATTTACGGATACGATGAGCATCTATAAGCGGGCAATAAACGCGGGCATGCAAATTGGACAAAACATTATGCATATGGTGAGGAAAATGCAACTTTAATTCAAAATAAACCTTAAAACCTTTTGTTTTTTCTAGTACGTTATGCGGCGAACGCATCTTGTGCTGCAAGAACATTTTGGTGACCAAATACCGCACCCTTATGAAATGGCACGTAATGTAAGTTTTATTCTGCAAAACGGCCACGCAGTGGTGTCCTACCCTAGAGCCTTTAATCCAAATGTGGCAGAGGTGGCTTGCATTCACTGCAAACGAGCTAGAAAACTTCCAAAAGATCTGGAGGACTTTATTGGTGCTTCTGGAGTATCGGGATTCATCTATGTATCCATGGGCTCCTCGGTAAAAGCTGCAAATATGCCAGAATCGCTCCGTCGTATGCTTGTAAAGACGTTTGCCCACCTGCCATACCATGTGCTTTGGAAGTACGAAGGCAGTGCGGCCGACATACAGGATCTTACTTCAAACGTTAAACTTTCAAGATGGCTTCCTCAGCAGGACATATTGGGTCATCCCAAGCTACGAGCATTTGTCACCCACGGAGGCTTGCTTAGCATGTTTGAGACTGTATTTCACGGAGTACCAGTCGTAACAATGCCAGTGTTCTGCGATCATGATGTTAATTCCGCCAAAGCCGAGGTTGATGGCTACGCTGTTAAGCTGGATCTTGAGACGCTGTCGAGCAATCAGCTCTATAAAGCTATCATGAAAGTGATTCATGACCCTCGCTACAGAAATGCTGCTCGGTATCGCCAAAATCTTTTACTCGATCAGCGCTCGACAGCCTTGGAGACGGCCATATACTGGACGGAATACGTGCTGCGTCACAAAGGGGCTTATCATTTGCAAGCTCCTTCACGAAATATGACGTAAGCTGAAACATATTCTATATAATGCATTTAATATATTTTTTTCGGTCCACAGATGGTGGCAGTACTATCTGCTAGATGTGGTTGCCCTCTATCTAATTGCTTTCTTCGGCTTAATTCTTTTACTGAAGCGTCTAGACTTTCGGGCTGAGAAGGTACAAAGTCTCCATGTTTCCACGTATGCCTCCCCAACAGGATCGAAAACGAAGTCTAAGAAGCTCTAACCGGAACCCGGCCTTAAATAAATGCTTAGCAATAAGAAAGATTTAAATTGTACTTCAGCAGCCAAAGTTTACATGAGCAACCCTCAGAATAGGAACTAATTACTATTTTTGTATAATATCGATTGGGGTCAAAAGCTTGTATATATGTTTTTATATTTAAAATTAAATAAAAAAAAAAGGAACAATGCTATAAAATTTTTGATCTTGTAAGCTATCTTTAAATAAAAATAACCTAATTTTACAAGGATAGGGAGGGCAAAACTGAATCCCCAAAAATAAAAGTCAAATTATAGTTATAATTATCCTAACCGATTTTCGAGGTTTTGATGAGAGGTTCTGAGAAATTGTTCTTTATTGACATGCTTAAAAATTGTGGTGCGAAAACATTGTTAAAGTAAAGAAAAGAAAACCGATTTTTTTTCATAATTCAAGTCTTTTTTTAATTTTAAAATGGATAAGAGCTGGAACCCGCCGGCACGGCACATCGGATGATAAAATCCTTCTTACTGCTTCAGAGCTGCAGATGTATAATGTTCAAACTGATACTTTTTCACTAAATTTTGTGATTGTAGGCTGAAAGTGACTTTATCGCTTGTATTAATGTATAAATTAACATATTAGATTGATCCCAAATGGGATTATTCCCAAATTATTTCAGCTGGTCACTCTTTCCAAATGTATTTGCTTTCTCTGAGTTTAGCTAAAAAGGGGCTGTTCAAATTTTGGCCCTCTCTAGTCCTATAGACTATGGACATTACTCGTGCATTAATGTAATGCATAAAAATTAGATAACAAGCATTTGCGGCCACAAACAAAATGCTGGAGAAAAGGGCTTCCGATGTCGAGGATAAAGTTCCCAACGCACCACGTTTCTCAAAGTTTAAACATTAATCAAAGCGGTATTTTCCCTTAAATTTAAAATTTAAAAAATTCGTTATTTTTTCAAACATTACTAAAAGGGTTCGATTTTCAATGATCCAATTGCAGACTGCAAGGGTATACCAACTTCTGTTTACCGAAGTTAGCTTTCTTTCTCGTTTTTTTATACTCTTGCAGAGGGTATTATAATTTTGCCATGATATTTGCAACGCAGTGAAGGAGGCATCTCCGACCCCATAAAGTATATATATTCTTGATCAGCATTACCAGCCGAGTTGATCTAGCCATGTCTGTCTGTCGGTTTCTACGCGAACTAGTCTCTCAGTTTTTGAGCTATCGAGCTGAAATTTTCATTTTTCGGAACGGCCGAAATCAGACTACTATATCCTATAGCTGCCATAGGAATGATGGCGAAATTAATGTAAAATAAATTTTAATTTCTCTGTTTTTAAATGTATTTCTATAAATTTTTAGATATAGCAGTTTTTTATGGTTTTAGAATTACGGTTTTCATTTCTTTAAGATCGGACAACTATATCATATAGCTGCCATAGAAGCGATCGGTCGATTTATATGAAAATGTAAAATTCTACATGTAAAATGTACAATTTACAAAATTCGATTTTTTTCAACAATACTAAAATGGTTCGATTTTCAATGATCCAATTGCAGACTGCAAGGGTATGCCAACTTTGGTTTACCGAAGTTAGCTTTCTTTCTCGTTATACCCGGTACCCATAGGGCACAAGGGTATTATAAGTTAGTTCCAACCGAGAATGTATGTAACAGGCAGAAGGAGGCATCTCCGACCCCATAGAGTATATATATTCTTGATCGGCATCACCAGCCGAGTCGATTTAGCCATGTCCGTCTGTGCGTCTGTCCGTCCGTGTGAAACAACAGATCTCAGAGACTATAAGAGCTAGAGTTACCAAATTTGGTGACAACATTAGAATCTGTTGCACGCAGATCAAGTTTGTTTTAAAATGTGGCCACGCCCACTTTAGCCCTCAAAAATCATAAAAAACGTTAAATAAGCTATACTCGTTTTTTTCGGGTAAAAGTTAATATATACAAAGAATGAATAAAATAGAGCGAACGTTTCCTGAAAATTTCAGTAAAATCGGATGATAAACATGGGAGATATT
>VNKF01007401.1:0-18137 GCA_008044355.1 Drosophila lacteicornis
TTCCGCAAACAAAATTTGATGGCACTTCTCTGCTCAATTAAATCAGACATTGTAAAAATCGACAAATGCACTCTTGATCGTTTGGTAAACACAAGCGTAAATATAGTACTGATACTGACATTGACATGAAATTACCGCCAGATGTCATCAACAGTCCTGCCAACTCAAAAAAAAAACAAATCTAGTCCGCCATCTTAAGCCCGCGAATTTTAAATTGAAAATTCACCTTTTTGCCCACAGTAGTAGATTTAAAAATTTCATGTTAGCTAGAAATAATCGCATAAGATGCCCAATACGAACAACAATCAATAGAGCCAATCACCTCATTGTAGTTACGAAGTGGCTATCAGACTGCAGTATTAAAGTAAACGAAACCAAATTTTAAAATAAAAAACAAGTTTGGAGCCAGTCCATTGAATCAATATTAATAAGTAATATATCTTGTACCCAAATCTATTTGCATCAATTTACAAATCCCTTCTTGTGAAGCATGCAAATGGCTTAAAACACGCCCCTTCCCAAAACTCATTTAACCGATTACACCGATCGACTAATTTACCTGAATAATATCTAAATATAGTTAAATTTATGAAAATCTTAAATCAAGCGGTGCGGGTCATGGGTATAATAATATAAAAATTAATATAACTTAAATATTTATTAATCTATATGTATATAACATTTATCATCATAACATGTTATGACCAACACTGGTCCTGCGCGTGTAGCCATCGGCTTGGGCCATGTCTCGGCTAGCTTATTGGTTTGGGTCGTGGATTACATAGCCCGGCCCACTAACAAACGTAACAGTCAAAAATTAACATAGAATTCACACAGACGAGAACTTCACGATCGACAACACTATACACTGCAGTTTGTTTACAATTCAAATTTAAACAAACATTCAAAACTTAACGAACATATCTACACGAAACACCGTCAGTTTGGAGAATCTAGATCGGTTTTGAGCTCCTCTGCATTTCCCTTCCCTAATTTGTAGCTGCCCTTACATAACTAACAAACACACATATTTTACACTGACACATAGGTCCCCTCTCCCACTCCATATCTAAACCACCTTGATATTTATTTCTTTTAGTGTTTTTATCCATAATTACACTTCACACTGTGTATGTTTCTTATTAAAATGGAGAAACCAGATTTAAAATTCTTGATAAATAAAAAAAAACATAAACAGATAGTTTTGGACTTTTTTAATCTCCCATATTTAAGCAACGATTATTGGGTCCTACCCGTATGAGCGCTCAAAAAGGGGGGAACCGAAGATTCGTAGGGGATTTGTTTTAGTTAAACGAAATTTAATAAATAATAATAAATAAATAAAAAATAATAATAAATAAATATGAATTAAATAAATAAATAAAATGGAATAATAAATAATAAACACATTTTTATCAAACACGAAAATAAATAAACAAACTAAAAACTATATACAAAAAATTACTGAAGCCTTTGGTGGCTCCCGGCGCCACCTCTCTGAAAGCGTGTTGGTCCTCCGCAACAATAAAAATTCTCAAACGCCAAAAATGTTCTCAGTGGAGCCACAACAACACGGCACAGTGCCGGCAAAAAGTGCGTGCCCACAACTTTGGCATCTCGTATAAAAAACAATATTGGGGCCATCCACCAAATTTGGGGTCATCAGAAAAAAAATTCGAGGTCGTCACAAAAATTCCGTGTTGGCAAAAAACGTCGCCAGGCCCGTAGACTGGCCTGGCGTTTGTCTCCTTGGAGAGACTGGGTCTGGTCGGCTTCTAGAAATAATAGCAAAGTTCTTCGTTTACTGGGCTATTTTCCTGGCACCTGGCCACTCACCTATTATGGCTTGCCGATCCCGCTGCCCAGGTCTCGTCCTCTGCTTTCGGATCCGATCCAAGATCCTTCCTTGTTATTTTCGCCGCAACAAATAGAAATATCCTTGGTCTCCGAAATAAGTTTCGCACAGAACTGGCGGGCTTAGCGTTTCTGTTCCCGAATCTCTCTCCCTTTCGTCAGAAACATCGGAGGAAGTGCAAGCTCGAAAACCCACGTTGCGAACTCCGTTATTTTTCGATCGTCGCTTTCGGCGGGTGAACGAACTTTTTCGCAATGTTGCGAAAGCCCCACTTTGGTTTCGGTTGGCAGCTACGTTCGTACAGATCGATTAGCTTATAGCTTAGGTCGCCTCCGATCTATCGGAACTACTCCCACGCCTATCACCATCCGCTACCCGATAAGCCGAACACAATAAACAGTTCGATCAAATTGCAAACTTCAAGGGTATAATTAGTTTGTTGTTGATACAATAATCATAAAGGAATATTTCAAACAAAAATTGAATATAAAATAAGTAACATCCACAAACGAAAACAACATCATAAATATCGAACATAAGAGGGGTGTGTCAAGCTTACGCACGACATAAGTGAAACTTCTAGTATTTTGAGACCATGTTCTCATAGCGATACCTTGGTGGTGTTGCGTTTAGAACAGTGTACCATTAGTGTAACAAACATTCCCGTCTAATTTTTATACCATAAGTTCACAAATGTAAATCAGTGGTCCATTTGTGTTACATACAATATCGTTTGGTTCTAGTTCTGATGTCATTCGGTCAAGTGCGCTCCAAGGCCCAACATAAAAGGAAAAGAGACAGAAAATAAACAACAGATGTATGTATGCCTAGGCATCTAAAACGATAAACGATGGTTTAAATTCAGAATAACCGTTTAAACATAATAAAGACTCAATAAAAAATAGTTTTGCAATAAACGGTTTAGAGTCTAACCTAATTTAATCTTACATATCTTTAGATTTTCAAAAAAAAAAAAAAAAAAAAAAAAAAAAAAAGGGTTTTATAACCCTTTGAAAAAATCCAAAATTAAACAAAAATAGTTAAGTCACTAAAAAAATAATATTTATTGGGTAAACGGATTAAGTTTTAGTTAATTCATATTTTGCAATCAATGAATTTATGTACATATTTGTATGCAAATGTGTGTATATATATCTTATTTTTACTGACGCGTGCCGGCGGCAACGCACCAAGCGATCGCATGCTATCTCGCTTTTACTCATAGGCATGGGCAGAATGCAGCAAAGGAGGACTTAAGAATCAGCGCTGACAGCATTTTGGCGGGAATTCGTTTCTTCTAGCGGGAAAGTTTAAGAAAATTAACAATAACTAATCCTGAATTCAACAAGCAAAATCATAATTGCTTATGATATTTAATTAATTTACAATATATATTGTATATAATAAATATATAAAAATAAAATCATAATTTGTTATCAATTTGTTATATACAATTATGTATTCTGTAATGAACGATGTGTGTGTGAAGGAGGGTAATGCATGTAGGGTATGTGCGGCATCTCCGATTAACTAAATAGCTAGCCTCTCTCAACCTCACTATCTGCCGGGTCGGAAACATTGGCGGGCGGAATCCTCTGGTACCGAAGCTCAATTGGCGTTGGGGTGGGTTTTTCCCATTCCCTTACCACATTCCTACTGAAACTATCAAGGGAGCTTTACTGCACGAACTTAACAAGGGCAAACCATATCTAATATCAAACAAAGGGCTGAAAATTCGGACTGCTAGCGACTGTAAGGTTAGCTTAGATGTTATTTGACTCTAACCATGATCTTTAAAGTTACACAAGCGCTGAAGATACCCAAAGATTCCTTTCGAAGGTCAAACCAGAAAAATATCAAATTTAATACATCATGACTTCAAATCTTAATTCTTATAAATTTTAATAAACTAAATTATATTCATCTCATGTTAATTACCTAACGAACTTAGATTTTATTGTTTTCAAGGTTAACATTTTTACTTCTAAAGTTTACAAAACCTAATATTTTAAATTTTAATTCATTTTCTTCTTTTGTTGAGGCTTTTGTGTAAGGACAATTAGGTATTATGCATTTTTTATTCAAATTATTAAAGAAGCGATTTGGTTGGTATGTAAGTGTCCTAATCTATAAGTTCATATTAATGCTACTTATATTAAATTTAGAATTGCTGTACATTGTATTTAATTCATTGTTATTTTTAGTGTATATTTGATATGTTGGGGTATATATGTTGTTGTGTATTTCATGGTTTATTGGGGGTTTATTTTTTTTGGTTTCTGTGTATAGTCGAAAAAAGGCAGTTGCATGTGATAACAATGTGCGAGTTAAATATTAAAAATTTGTATGACTACATGTTCCGATTTAATTTAAATAGATGTAATAAATGAAAAGATTATTAACTTGTTTATAAATACTAGATTTTTAAATGCATGTTGGTTTTATTCTATTTAAATTTAAGAGAGTGGGTTATATATATTTATTGATTTTGTTCTATTTAAATTTTTTATTATATTTTCATATGTAATTTAATAGCAATAAGCTTTTGTTTTCAGTATATACAAAAAAAATTTATAAATTATTTATTTTTTTCTCAGTGTAGTTAATTTAATTGTAAACAAAATTTTTATTTAATTCAACTTAGCTGTCACCAACGATATTCATGTTTCGGTTGAATCGGCTCGATATATTCGAGAAGATAAATCCAAATAAAAAGCGATATATAATTTTGCAGGGTATTACTCACATTTCATTTAATCAAGCGTTGAAAGGCCTTTTAGCGTGGTCGTGGTGATGATAATATAAACTTTTGGGGGGCAATAAGAAAGCTTTTATATATGAACCTAATTTCTCATAATAACCTTAAGTGATTTGAACTTGTGATTTTAGCTTTTGATTTTAAAGGTTGACTTTACATTGTTATTAACTATTGATTTTAAATTTAGATTTTAAATTTTGGGGTTTATTTTTTACTTTAATGTTTTTTAATCGCAACACTCTAGTATTAATCTATTAATCTAGTATTTAAGTGCTATTAAACCAGAGTTGGTTTTCAGCAGAACAACAATAAATTTTTAAAAGCTGGCAAGCTTATTCACTGTATCTGCACTGCCTACGTTTCTGCCGTTGATTTTGGCGTGATGATTTCTGCACTGCCTGAGGACTTCTCACAGGCTTGGTATATTGTGTTAATTTAGTTTCCTCTTATTTTCCTGTGGATTCGCCGTAAGTAAAAGGAAAATCCTTTTATTTGTGTCAAGTCCGGTGTAGATTTTCCTTTATTATTGACTAGGTCCAATGTAGCTTTTCCTCTTGTTTTCTCTCCACGTGTATTGGTAACGTGGGCAAGAGGGTTATGATGGAGCTTCATAGGCAAAACTTAAAAAAAAAATTGCGTTAGGAAAACGCCTTTTATCTCCCTTTAACTCTACATACCTTTCGGAAAAGTCTGCAAGGTCTATATGGAAATTTTCCAGACCTTCCTTCAAGGAGTTGTCTCTGACCAACTGCGGCCGAAAATTAATTTTCATTCCAGAAAATTATGTGCACTTTATTTCGCGACCGAATGCACAATTTATTTAAGCGCTTCGGCGCGGTTATTTCACTTTTACTTAATAAGTTAGCTTTTTATCGCTCTTTGAAAAACACACAATAGCGGCGTAGCGGAGTTTTTCGGTCAGTTGGAAAAGATCGACTAAAGCGTTTTTAAAGCGAAAATTTCCAGAATAACAAGCTTCCGCACTCTCTTCGAGCTACAAATGTGAAAGCGAGTAGCGAAAGCGAGAGGTCAGGCGCCGAGCTGAGATGCAGAGTGCGGGAGCGCGACAGTCCCCCGCGCTGTTTCCGATGCCTGGAGCTCGGGCACATCGTCATCAGGTGCAAGAGCGCGGTGGACAAGAGCGGGTGCTGCATCAAGTGCGGCGAAGCAGGGCACAAGCTAGCGCGCCCTCTCGGCAAAGGAGCCTTCAGACAGGCCACACACAGATCCGGCAGCAAAAGCGGCCTGATCAGGACCGGCGGTGGCGACCCTCAAAGGACGACATTCAATTGATTCAGCTCAACCTGAATCACTGCAGAGCAACGCAGGATCTGCTGCTGCAGATGGCCCGCGAGGTAGCAGCGAATGTTGCCATCCTTAGCGAACCATACAGGGTGAGCGAAGGAGGGGAGTGTGCCAAGGACCGCACTGGCAAAATCTGGATGATCTCTGCTGCGACTTCCCATAATCCCAGATGGGGAGTCAGCGACGTGTACACAGGGGCATTCGAAAATTCGCTGGGTGGCATTGCAGTCGAGGCGGAGGAGGGAGAAAACGCTGCCGCAAACCGAATTGCTGTAGTCCTGGAGCACGCCTGCGACTGGAGTATGCGACGTAGGGGAGCATTTCGGGGGCACCACAAGCCTGTGTTTTGGTGGAGCGACAGGATAGCCGACCACCTGCCTTCAAAACCGGAGAAAGCTGACCCGCTCGCGCGGAACGCCACGAGTCGGCGAGTGCAACGAGGCCTATAAGGCCGCGAGGAAGGCTCTCAAGGCGGCAATAAGAGACGCGAAGAGAGACTCCATTTTGCGGCTCTGCGATGCGCGCGGACAACGACCCCTGGGGCGGGGCATATAAGTTGGTGGTCAAGGGACTGAAGCAGCACCCCCCCTTCGGACCCCACAGTCCTGGATAGCATCGTGCATGCGCTGTTCCCGCGAGGAGCACCAGTAGCCACCCAGCCCAGGGAGGAGCGGCAGCCCATCGAACCCGTTGGCTACTGCGACATGTCGGAAGAGGAGGTATCTCAGACCGGGAGAAGCGTACATCCGAAAAAGGCGCCAGGGCCGGACGCAGTACCCAACAGGGCACTGATGCTGTCCAGCTGTCCACCTACCTCCTTCAGACCCATTTGCCTCACCGACACCACTGGCAAGGTGTTCGAAAAACTTATAGCAGTAAGGTTAAATACTGCTATCGACGAGGCTGGCGGTCTTTCTCCGAGGCAGTTCGGCTTCAAGAAGGGGAGGTCAACGCTGGACGCCATCGAGAAGGTGAAGGAAATTGCGGAAACGGCGATCGCGGGCACGAGGTGGAAAGGCGGATCGAAGAGCTACTGCCTAGTAGTAACGCTAGACATAAGGAACGCCTTCAACACCGCCGACTGGAGTCGCACGCTGGAGTCTCTCGGTGCCCTGAACATCCCTGGGTACCTGCTACGAATAGTACGGAGCTATTTCAGCGAGAGGGTGCTCACTGTGGAGACGGACATGGGTTCCAGATCATACGAAGTCTCAGTCGGAGTCCCGCAGAGACCCCAAGCAGACCACAAGGAAGTTGCTGACAAGTGTCGTCACTTCCCAGCTGCTCTACACGGCTCCGGTTTGCCGGAAGCGGCCGAAGTAAGGACGTACATGCAGGGAGTCGAGTCGACGTACAGACTGTGCGCAATCCGAGTTGCGAGCGCATTTCGGACCATCTCGGACGACGCACTGCTGGTCATAGCCGGGCTAGTCCCGTTGAAAGAGATGGTACGCGAGAAGACGGACCTACGCAGAGCGCTGAGCGGTCACCTGGTACCGGAGGGCGCTAGTAAGACCGATATTAAGCGCGCGGCCAGAATGCGGAGCTACAAGACCTGGCAAGAGAGATGAGATGCCGCATCCAAAGGGCGATGGACGCACAGGCTAATCCCCAACATCGAGGCCTGGATGGAGAGGAAGCACGGGCAGGTGGACTTCCACCCTGACCGCAGTTACCTCAAGAGGATCGGCCACGACGACGAGGACGGCTGCCCGGAGTGCGGATCCGGAATTGTCGAGGATGCGCACCACGTCATTTTCGAATGTCGGCGGTTCGATGAAGAGAGGGAGGCGCTGGAGGAGGTGACAGGGTCACCGATCAGAGTAGAAACTCTGGTGCCGCTAATGCTGGCGGACCCAAGAGCATGGGAAGCAGTGGCGGAGTTTTCAAAAACGCTGATGAAGACGCTGAGGTCTCTGGAGAGAGGAAGAAAGGAGCAGACAGGCTGAGTGGCCTTCCGGTGTGCGAAGCAATGCTTTGCGGCCGTACCGCACAGTGCGGGCCCTCGCCCCGTCACAAGGCACATAAGCATGTTATGTCAACGTATTTATAAAATTAATAAATTAATGAAATTAATGACTGCACCTTTGCAGTCGGCTGCGGGAGCGGCGCTGCCGGCAGTGCAGCCGACGCAGCGCTCCCTAAAAGAAATACAAAGTTCGTGACGATCCAAAATCGGTTTTACTCCCCGAAAATCCATGACGCGCCTAAAGAAGTTCCACTTCAAAAAACATATTTGTGATTTTCTGTTAGAATATTTCTCAATAAAAATTAAAATATCCCGTACTCACTGTATATTCAATTATTTCTTTTACAATATAATATAGAATAATAACACAGGCCGGTATGGTTCAGTTACAAGAACAGTCGGAGGTGATTCTTATAGATTTTATCGCGCTGAATACGATTAAGTACATACAAATTCTCCATCATGTCAAGATTCTTTTAACTGATAAAAACTGAAATTTTGCAGTCCTGTGTAATATATATTTTTCGGTCATGGTGGACCTTTGCTTGCAAATGATCATATACACACCTTGAGGCTAATGTTTCTCCCGGTAAAGTTACCACCGGGGTTCCTGTCCACAAGACATCCATTGATGTTGTGTGCCCATTGCATAATGGAGTGTCAAGACATATATCAGCTAATTGACCTCGGCGCACATGTTCTTCTTTAGCAGCTACATTGGAAAATATTACTCTATCGGGAGATATTCCTAAAAATGTAATTTTTTATTATTAGTAATATAATAATACAAAGAGAATTAAAAATTACAATTACCAAAGTCACTGACAGTTTTCTTAATATTTTGTTCGCCAACTGCTGGAAACCTCAGAAGCCACAAAACTGACTTAGGTACATTTTTTAGAATTTCGACCCATGATTCAAGGGTTTGTGGATCAATTTTATATAATTGATTAAAATTGCAAAAAACAATTGCATCATCTGGTAACATATATTGACGACGTGTTGTTATAACAATATTTTGGGGAACCTCTTCCCCTGTAGCGGCTTTGTTATTTGTTTGAGTAGTAGCTAATCCGTTTTGAACAACAACCCCATTCAGAGAAGTTTGCACTTGACCAGAAGCTATCATTGATACTATCTGTGTCGTGCTTGGCAGCTCTGCAACTTTATGAGTTATTTCGAGAGGCTTTTGTGCATTTACGACTTCTTTTATCTCTTTAACATCTGTATTTTCTACTAGGGGAGATAAATCTGTAGCATTAATAACCGTTACATTATCTACAAGTGATGATTGTTGTTTGTCACATACAATAATACGCTCCTTTAAATGTGGAAACATCTGCTTATGGTCGCCAATAAAGTAGGTGTTTGGCATGTAGGATAACTTTTCGCTGTATTGATAAGCCAATTCCATTGGACTAGTTATTGCATCAGTTATAATATAATCCATAAAACTAGCTCCACTTGTTCCTGGATAACCTAGCCACATTACTTGAATCGGGGCAGGACGGAGAGCAAATATTTCATTTCTTGCGCCCTTTGTGTAGCCATTCATATTTACAAGTATATTTATACCATCGTTATAGATCTTATCTGCTGCTTTACCATTGCAGGGAATTTGTGAAAGATCGACAAAATGTTCCGCTTCTCTGCTTATTTTGTATCGAAATGTTGTGCCATCATCTGGACTTAGGGCATAACAGAAAATCTCTACTTTTGAACGGTCATGTAGACCAGGAACTGACTGCATCAAATGTGAAGTCGGGTGATTTCCAAAGTCTGAGCTGAGATAGCCAATACGTAACCTTCCATTTATGGGTAATTCTTTTATGAAATTATACGGTTTTTTATGTAACACATGTATTTTTTCTAAGCATAAATTAGCGTGTCTTGCTGCAATAGCTTTTCGATAGTCATGTGTCAAGGGATACAGCATAGAATGATGAGGATGTACTGATGGTAAACGGTTTTTATCAAGCTGCTCAGCAACTATACTAACTAATTTCTTCATTCGGATTTCATAGTCAGTCCAGTCACAAACGATTTGCAAGCAATGTGCTAAATTACAATATGCATCTGGAAAATCTGGCTTTAACTTCAAGGCTGTACGGTAAGACTGAATCGCCTCTGGAATATTTCCAGAATCTTTATGAATGCTAGCTAAATTACTGTGGGCATCAGCAAAGGCTGGGTTAATTTGAATTGCTCGGGTGTAGCATTGAAGGGCCCCACTGACGTCTTGTAACTCCTTAAGGGTATTTCCCATATTTGAATAAGCATCTGCAAATGTTGGCTGTATTCTAATAGCTTCCTTATAATGCATTAACGCTTCCTTTAATTTTCCTTGCTGTTGCAAAACGGATGCTAAGTTTGAATGTGCTGCAGCAAAATCGGGAAATACTTCCAGTGCTTTTAAATAAAGTCGAGTAGCCTCTTCAATATATCCCTGCTCTCTTTTTATGTTCGCTAAATTATTTAGGGAATCGGCGTGATTAGAACACAGTCTTAGTGCAGTGTTATAGCAATCTTCAGCTTCTTTGACCTAATAGAAACATAAATTAATAATACCAAAACTAGACAACATAAAACATACCTGTCCTTTCTCTTTAAGAGCATTTGCAAGATTGCAATAGGCATCGGGAAAATTAGGCTGTAGATCTATTGCCCGTCTATATGTGTCAATAGCTAAATCAATGAGGCCTTGTTCATAGTAAACACATGCTAAATTTCCATGAACTACAGCATTATTCGGGGACAAGTTTAATGCCCGTAGGTAGGCGGCCACAGCTCTAAAAAAAAGATTTAGATTATTTAACATTGTAAAAAACAAACAGACAGAAAGCTCACTTCGGGAAGCCGAATTTGCGTACTCTTACAGCTTGCAATTAACACAACCGCTATAAGAAGTTCGGAATTAGAGCGAAATTTGAATGAAAGCGATTTCTGGAGCACCCCTGTGTGTGCTCCAGAAATCGCTTTCATTCAAATTTCGCTCTAATTCCGAACCACCGTGCGTGTTTGGTGGAAATCAAAATCAATAACTTTATGCTTAGGGATCTAATTAGGTACATCATTAATTATCCATAAAGGTCGTATAATTTATGATTAACCCACATATAAAATATTTAGCATTATATAAGTTATTGCATATTTAAATCACCAATTGAATCACAATTGAATCAAATGGGAGAAGAAGTTTTACTATAAAAATAAAAAACGGAAAAAAGAAGTGCGTATAAAATTTAAGTACATTTTGCGTTTTCCTATTTTAATATATCTCAAGAGCTATCCGGCCTGAAGGGACTATCAAAATAGTAAAAGCCATTAAAATAATTTATATTAAAAAATCTAAAAAAAAAATAGTTTTAATTATAAAAGTTTAATTTAATATTTAGATAAATTTTGTCAAGGCAAATTAATTATCATTTCACCTTTCCAACGACATATAGCAACTTTCTGTAACTTTTGTCGTTTAAAATTTATGGGCGCGAGAAATCAATGTTTCCCCCTTTTTTCCCACCAAACTAGCGGGAAGAGCAAAAAGTAAGTCAAATAAAAACAAAAATTGTAAAACGTTTTTTTTTAATTTAAAATATTTTAAGTTTCTATGGATGGTTTTAAAATTTATTGCAATTGTGCACGTCTTATATGTTGGATCTGTGTTACTAATTGTAATGAGAAATATCTCAAGAAAGCGAATTTTCCTAGACATGTGTTATATACCAAAAGATGAGCAATCGCAAGTGCTATATGTCCCTGAGTAAATATCAAAATCGTAAGAGCCAGTTTTAAAAAAATATCAAAAACTAAAAAAAAAAAATAATTTTAATTATAAATTCTTAAATATTATATTTAGATAAATTATGTCAGAGCAAAGCTATTGGCATTTTAAAATACCTTTCTAACGTTTCTGTAGCTTTAGTCGTTTAGAAGTTATGGATGCGGAATATCTAGATTTTTTAGCTATTTTCCCGCCAAACTAGCGGAAAACAAAAAGTGGTGGAACAAAAGTTTGATAAACTGAGCTAATAGCTCGAGCTTATAAATAAAATAAAAATAGTTCCAGGACTCTAAAACAAAAAAATCCACAGACACACAGACAAACATCAGGACAAACGTTTTCATTTCGGAAAGGCCGTTAAAATCTTTTTTTTAATATCTTTTGAACGGAGTATCGGATCGGGATGATTAAGGTGTCAATCGACGCGTATTTAAAGCTAGATTAAAACAACATTAAAATCCATCCAAAATTTTGGGATTTTTGCTCAACCGGCCCCAACAGCTCCAATTTTCAAAATTTTCAATTTCGCACTTTCACTCCCATTTCTCCTAAAGTAATCCAAGAGGTTTATGATACCTTTCGATCAAGATATAAATGGTCATCGTCACTACATGGACTGCCATCGACAGTGATATGATGTAGTTATCCGATTTTGATAAATATTTTAAAACTAATTGTCAAAGCGTAAGAAATGACTATATCTGGATTTATGTTTTTATGTTAAAAAATAACTCAATTATGCAGATTTTTCCATTATTTTTTCCGATTGTTCAAAAGACAACTTTATTATCGTCTGATCTGGCAGTTCGGACTTATGTACGAGTATATACTACCTGCAATTGAAGAAAGACTATCTGCACTTAAGTTTTATTTAGTTAGCTCTAAAAAAACGAGACTAGTTGAAGAGTATAAATACATGCATAAGTAATACATATGTGTGTATATTCTTTATAGGGTCGGATATGTCTCCTTCACAGCGTTGCGAACCTCTATTTAAAATTATAATACTTTGCGCGGGTATAATAAAAGATACAAGATACTAAGAAGATTATTCACTTTATTAGAACAGAAAGATTAATCTTTAATGTTATCTGAATTTACCTTTGCCATAAACACATCAATTTATTTATTAGACAAACATGTTTTTCATTATTCCGAGAATTTTCATATTTTCGATTTTGAGCTTTTATTTTAACTATTGTATAAATAACAACGTTTTGATAATCCATTATTTACATAAAGAATAAATATTATCAATTAATACAATGTCACTTGAGCTTTTTTAGCTATAAAGTTGTATTATTTTGTGTACACTTTATCGCATATGTGTACCTACATATACAAATTGCTAGCCTTCAATGTCGCAAATAAACACAAATGGACATAAATAGGCACATAAATAAGAGAGTTTATTAGGTAAAGAAATGTACCAAGCCAAGCAAACCATTTAAACTTTATTTAACAATTACATTCAACAAAATTTAACAAATTAAAACATTATAGTTTGGAGACTAAGATACTCAGTTTTGTTTGGTAGCAGTAAAACCTAAAGATGTATATCGAGTAAATACCGATTTTATTTTAACAGAAATTCGTGAACTATTTATAAATAACCAAAGTAAGGTGACGACAGATACCGAAAATTAGATGAAAGCACAATACTGTGTGACGACCGATTTAAAGGGCTATACTAGTGAAACACATAAAAAAAGGCAATTTTCAAAAATTAAAAAAAAAAAGTACCTTATAGAATGTTTTAAACTTTTTTGGACATAATAGCTAAGCTATGTTTAAAGATTTTTTTCGCAAATATATTGAAAAATAATGCTATTATATGCAGATTACGGAGGTGCCAAAAAAAAACAAGTAAGAAAGCTACAGTCGAGAGTGCTCGACTGTGAGATACCCGGTACCTAAACGTTTGTGCTTTACACTAAAAGGCAATTTAAAATTGTACATACATTATCATACTCTACTTCGATACTTCTTAAAATAAATCGCCTCTCGAATTAGCTCCCGACCTAAACAATTTAATGTCATACTTAAATATGAAAGATACATTATATAAGGACGCCAAAAAATGAATTATGTTATTTTTTGCTCTATTCTTTTGTAATTTCTTTTGCAGTTGGCGCCATTATATCGCGCGGGCAAGGCTCGAATGCGCCACCTGTCGCCTACAGCTTGCAACAGCAACAGCAGTGCCTTAGGGGAATGTGTTAAAATTCGAACCTTATTGCTAATATCTCGCATGTTTATCATCCGATTTTACAGAAATTTTCAGAAAACGTCCGTTATTTAACGTTAATTTATTTTATCTATTAACTTTAACACGAAAATAACTAGTATTGCTTATTTTACAGACGGACATGGCTAAATCGACTCGGCTGGATCAAGAATATATATACTTTATGGGGTCGGAGATGCCTCCTTCTGCCTGTAACATACATTCTCGGTTGGCACTAACACATAATACCCTTGTACCCTATGGTTACCGGGTATAAAAAGTACTGCTGACACGATTCCGGCCGAACCAGTAGCTGAATCGATTAAATTCAAAATGGTTATTATAGCAGATAATATATCCTATACAATAACCTACGATATTTGAAAGATAAAAGAAAATTGACAAAATGGCAGAGTTTTGAAAACATAAAATGTGCATTTTTTTTTTGGGATTTTTGTAATTTTTTTTTAAATGCCAAATCGACAATTTTCTTCCAATCAAAAGGATTGTAGGTCATTGTATAAATATATTTAAGAAACCCCACTAAAAATTTGAAAGCGATCGGTCAATTTGTCGTTCAGTTATGATGGGAGCAATTTTGCAAAACGTCGTTTCGAGAAAAACACGTTTAAAGTTTCCTCATGCCGTATCCCCCCGTGCGAAAACTATTCAAGATATGACATTGCCGCTTTTACAGGATATTGTTAGAAGTATAAACTATAAAATTATCAAAAAATAAACAATTTATTGAAAATGTTACACTGGTATAGCCCCTTAATGGTACTCGTGTTCTTATTGATAACTTAAGGGGTTATATTTATACTTGATGCATACTTATGTTTTAAAAATATGTGTATAAAAGATGTATATAAAAAAAAGGTTTTAATAAAATTATTTGTATACCCTATGGGTAGGTACAAGGGTATTATAAGTTAGTGCCAACCGAGAATGTATGTAACAGGCAGAAGGAGAAATCTCCGACCCTAATCAGCGTCATCAGCCGAGTCGATGTAGCCTGTCCGTCTGTCCGTCTGCCTGCCTGTCCGTCTGTCCGTGTTGGTGAACAGATCTTAGAGACTATAAGAGCTAGAGTTACAACATTTGGTGACAACATTCGAATCTGTTGCACGCAGATCAAGTTTGTTTTAGAATTTGGCCACGCACACTGTCTGGGACCACCTGGAAGGCCGGGTAGAGTGCCTCGACCGAGATCTGGCGAAACTACATTTACTGGGTGAGAGGGTGGACAGCTTTGAGGCGAAACTGGCTGCGCAAAACATGGCAAATTGTGCGAGCGAGTTGGGCATGCACGGAGTTTCATATATGGATGGGGAAAATATCAGGGCTTTATATCACAAGCTCTGTTTCAATCTCCAACTAACTCCTCCGCCTAAAATACGGGAGATTTTCCGAGCTAGGAAAACTCAAAACACTCACGTGGATCCGGCAATAATTATAAAAATGGAAAACGTCTCAGAGAAGATAAATTTTCTCCGCCAAATTGGCATGAACCGGCGCGAGAACAAGAGGCAACTGAGCTTACAGCTTCTTGGGTTTGTTTCGGGAGCTGTCATATATATTAATGAACAGCTTAAAAGAGGTACTTACCAAATTTTTAAAGAGGATATGCGTATGATTCCCTCCGCAGTGTTCACTCGTCGCGGCATTGTACATGTTCGCTGCAATGGGAGAGAGAATTTCTTTAGCATTGAGCGCATGAATCAGCTCTTTATGCTCGCGGCTGATAATGCTTCCCCAGACCCTCTCCCTCTCTTCGATGCTTCCACTGGCGCTTTTGCTGGATCCGAAGCCGCTGTTGGGAGCTTTCGCTCTTAATCTAATAGGACCTTTGCTCTTATCTTTCTCATTAATTGTTAAACTAAACTTAGAATTAATGTATAATCAAACCATTTATATATGTTTTTAATTATATGTATCTATTGAGATTGCGTCCCTAAAATTTTTTACATTATATCAATGAATGGTGAGATAGGTAGTTCCATATCTGGTAGTATGATTAGTGTACTTAGTGGCTACAGATAAGGTTTCAAGGTTGTACATATAAATGCGCAAAGTTTATAAAAAAAGATAGATGAGTTTAGGCTACTCTTTATTCAGTCAAATGTTGATGTGATCTGTGTGTCCGAAACTTGGTTTGTCTGTTTTGTGTGATATGTCGGATATGTGTGATGGCTACAATGTTTTTCGTTCAGATCGTGTTGGTTATGCTGGTGGTGTTGCTGTGTATGTTGTTAATAAATTAAAGTGTAATGTAAACAGCCAATTGAAAGTCCGATTGAGTACATATTTTTAGAAATTTCAGGCTGTAATAATAGAAAGGCTCTCGTTGGATGCATTTACCGTACTAACCGCACAACTGAATATGAATCGCTAGTTAACACTCTTATAGAAATATCAGTATCCCAAACTGACATAATTTTAGCAGGCGATTTCAACAGTAATCTCCTAAAAGAAAGCCATTTACTAATTAAATTTGAATCTCTTTGACTATAGTATAGTATAAGTCCAAAGTTTGTTAAAATACTACTTCCGTTTAATATGCCCCACATAACATACATCTTTAACACAGTTATAACTACGTCTTCGTTTCCGTCCGAATGGAAAAAAGCCAAGATTATTCCAATCCTAAAATCAAACGATGACTATAGACCAATATCGATCCTCCCCTTTCTCTCCAAAGCCTTTGAAAATCTTATGTCTATCCAAATCCAACACTTTCTTGACAATAACTCACTTTTAAGTCAAAAACAGTCCGGCTTCTGTAAAAAAATAAGCTGTGTGTTACTGCATTAACTGACATAGTAGAGGATATTCACCAACGACTTGACAAAAATTATGTTCCTTTTCTGACTCTTCTTGACCATAGTAAGGCTTTTGACACCGCCAATCATAGGATTTTCTGCACAAAACTGGGAAATTTACTCAATTTTTTAGATACTGCGGTAAAGTTTAATTAGGACTTATCTGAGTAAAAGAATGCAAACAGTAGTATGCGGACCATATATCTCCACCTTTAGCGAACTGAAACGGGGAGTCCCAAAGGGATCAGTTTTGGGATCTTTATTGTTTTCCATCTATGTAAATGATTTACCAAGTGCCTTGTCAGACTGTGAAGTTCATATGTATGCCGATGATGTCCAAATCTATGTTAGTAGTCCGGTCAAAGAAATAAATGTTTGTATTAATAAATGTAATAAAATGCTCTCTTTAATAGGAAAATCGGCTTCAGAAAATTGACTTGGAATTAATCCAAAGAAGTCAAAATGTGTTGTGATCGGTAGGAAAAAAAATTGAAACAAATGATCTCCCCAAATTAGTCTTAAACAACACTCCCATTGACTATGTAAATCAAGCTGTCAACTTGGGAATAACATTTAGTAGCACACTCTCCTGGAGTAAACACATTACAAAAGCAACTGGACGCACATACAGCCTGTTGCTGATTTGTGTTTAATTTAAGACTTTTTTACCATATACCACATTTGACAGTAAAAATTCTTGACTTACATTTAATGCCTTGGATAAAACTCAGAACCTTAGTATACTTTCATAAAATTGTGAAAACCCAAAAGCCTTTTTACTTGTACAATAAATTAACTTCTGCTACTTCGCAGCGAACTAATAACTTTTTATGCCCTCGGATACAAACTCTTTCCTCTAAAAGACAATTTTTCATAAATGCTATTAAGTTATGGAACAATTTACCACACCATCTCAAAACAGTTAGGAGCGCAACTCTCTTTTATATTAAAATTAGAGAATATTTTAAATCATAAATCATATATCGTAATAACAAAAAATAGTCAAAATATATTATAATTATACATTAAAATAACAATGTTAGTACATAAGTATCTTTAAGATAATACAACATGTTTTATACATTGTGACCAGTTATAAGTTTATACTTGTAGCGCTGGGCTAAACTCAAATAAATTTCAAATTACAAATTCTACAAGCAAAAAAAGTCATTGCTACAATTGTGCGCATTTTAAAGCATTGATAATTTTTCATACCAACCCATGCTCCCAAACTGACACTGTTGTTCATTTAAAGATAGAACACAAGGGCATTTTATACTCCACAACTAATCCGTTCTTGCAAAAAAATTTAATATGCATTTTCAAAGAGCTTTGCAATACCTTTCGATCAATATATAAATGATTTTGATCGGACAGATTTTTAATTCTACAGTTCTATATAGTAGTGTTCTTGCGCACC
>VNKF01007403.1:0-11360 GCA_008044355.1 Drosophila lacteicornis
TTTCTTCATACTTAAGTAATCGAAAGCAGTCAGTCTCCGTAAATAATGTATGCTCGTCTTTTCTCAGTGTCAAACGTGGAGTCCCCCAAGGATCCGTTCTTGGGGCACTTCTTTTCTCTGTATATGTTAATGATCTTCCGAATATATTGTCAAATTGTGAAATACACATGTATGCTGATGACGTCCAAATGTATTTTAGTTGTCCTATATGTAGTATAGATGAGTGTAATTGTGTTTGTAACAGTGAACTGGAAATAGTTAGTCAATTAACGGTTTAGGTTTAAATACAAAGAAATCAAAATGTATAGTTATAAGTAAAAAGGCGCTTAACACTGACGTTATACAAAGATTAGCTATCGAAAATACTCCAATAGACTATGTAAAAGGAGCATGCAACTTAGGTTTTAGTTTTAATCAAACTTTGACATGGGATGACCACATAAATAAAAATGTCGGTAAAATGTACGGAGTCCTTAGAAGCTTATACCTATCAAAGAACTTTTTACCAGTCAAAATGAGGCAGACGATTGCAAAAATGTACCTGACAACAGTGCTTTTTTATGGAATCGAAGTGTTCAGCGACTGCAACTTCGCCAGCCAACGCAAGTTACAAGTTGCTTTTAATAATGTAGCGCGATATATTTACAATAGACGTAGAAATGACCACATCTCTGATGATTCCATAAAAATATTTGACATGCAACTTAAGTCTTGGACAAACCTTAAGGTACTAATATTATTACAAGTGTAGACTACTACACTAAAGAGCCAACCTATCTATACCAAAAACTGAAATTTAGTACATCAAGAAGAACTAACAAAATTATTAATTTTAAATTAAAATATTTAAGTACAAAGAGGCAATTCTTTGTATATGCTGTTCGTATTTGGAACCAACTTCCCCATGCCATCAAGGGAGTTGGCAACGCTACGCATTTTAAATTCGCTCTTCAAAATATCTGCGAATTACAAAAAAGTCAAAATTTTAAAAATTATAAGCTTTAAAAGTTATATAATTAGAGAGGGATGAGAGGGAAAGGGTGAGATACCTAAAAGACAATTATAAATTATAAATAAGAAAATAACCATTACATTTTAATTACATAACAATTTTCAAATTTCCTTAAAATTAACTTAATTTTATGTTTAATGTTTGTTTAAAAAAAAAAAAAAAAAAAAATGTTAGTATTTAAGGTTGATTTATTAGTATATGTAAGTTTAACTAAATGTATATATTTTTATTATATTTTCTTGACTAGTGCCATAATTTATAAGTATGCAACATGCTTGATGAAATAAATTAAATTAAAGAGAATTAAAGAGTACCGTCGACCCAACGGTGTGGCAAGATGTCTAGCCAAACGGTTGGTATGCGCTAGCAGGCGGTCTCTGTATCGGTTTGCATATCATAAAATTGTTTCTGTTACGGTTGGTATTCCTGTGTCTTGAAATAGCGTGTGATTTTATACGTAGTGGTGGCACTTAACTCCCAGCGTCCTTCTCAGAGCCTTGGTTATGCATGTTTGCACCCTTATTAGTGAAGGGTCACAAGCGGTGCCCTAGCATGTAATTCCCCAGTTAAGTGTCGGAAGGACAATGGCTTTAAATAGTCGCACCTTGGCATGGAGGGATAGACCGCTATCAGAACGAAGGAGCCAATCCATTTTTTCGAGCTTTGTCCTGGCTGATCCCCAGACTCGGTCAATCTCCCCCTTCCAGCAAAGTCGGCGGTCTAGGGTTACGCCAAGGTGCGTCACCTTATCCTCATGCTTTAGCCTCATCCCATCCAAGTAAAGAGCACGTGAGCGGCCAGGCCGAAGTGCGAAAGTGGCGTGCTGTGTCTTTTCAATGTTCAGCGCTATGTTCCATCGAGATGCCCAACATTCGAATCCGTCCGAATGTCTGGACACGGCTGAAAGCCGATATGGGGGTGCTGCCAGCAGCTAGAAAAGCAGTGTCATCTGCGTAGGTGGCTAGAGTGTGTACAGTACCGGGCCAAGGACACTGCCCTGAGGTGCACCAGCGTGAATTGGACGTAGGTTAGAACGATGTCCACGGATCTCAACAGCAAACTTCCTGTTATCCAGAAATGACACAGTTAGATTCCAGAGTCCTTCAGGTAAAAGAGGCATTAATTTGTAGAAGAGACCTTCATGCCAAACCCTGACAAACGCCTGCCGAACGTCCAGAAATACAGCTGAACAGTATTTGCGACCTTCTAAAGCACTCAGAATGTGGTAAACAACTCTGTGAACTTGCTCAATAGCGCTATGGCGACTTCGAAAGCCAAGAAAATGGCCAAGGTTAAGGGAAGCATTAAAGAGATGGCAGAGCTGTGCAATAACTGAGCTAGGAAGTGCCTTTGCTACTTTACTATCAATTGCATCCATGCCAGGAGCTTTAGTGGGAACCAGTCGCTTAATATGATCACGTATCTCATATTGCTCCACAGGCCGCACAGCAACAGGAGAACCAAAGGAGAGCTCAAACCTAGATATGGTTTTCTGGTTCTCCTGGCTTGTTGCAAAATCAAACGGAGTAAAGTGTCTCTCCAAATCGCCTGCCAATACTTCGGCAATAGCGGAATCGCTGTGAGCCCAAATACCATCACTTCGTTTAAGAGAAAACCTGGGAAGTGACTGCCTTTTAGGTTTCGGGTGCATTTCCACAAAGCAAACCCATGATCCTGGTTAGGATCGATGGCTTTGAAATTATTTACAAAAATTCCGAATTAGCCAATCGGAGAACTTTCCTAAGTTCCGAGAAAGATGCCTTCGACCTAGCTAAATCGAGAGTATGCCTTGTCTTCATCCAGGTACGACGAAGTGCATGACCCTTCCTGGCCAAGGCTGCAATTTCAGGCTTTGAAGAAGTTCAGGATGGCGGAGAAATAGTTATACATCTAGCAGGAGTTGTAGCTTGATAACTTTTGTCTACTAAGTCCTGACCAAAATAATCAATGTTATCCGCCTTTACAAGTGATGGGTTATCTTCAGTCAGCATCCCCAGAAGCTGTGGTACGCATTCCAATCCCCTCCAATAACAAAGCGGCTGCCCATACCCAAATTCCAGTTCACATTAGTCCCGCTAAGCTATCAATTCAGTTAAAAACCGCTGGGTAAGACGGCATATCAAAAAATCCTTTGTTAGCGTGCATTTTTAACCAAGACAGAATCATTAAAAAAAAGGGGTGTGTCAAGACTACGCACAACAGAAGTAAAACTTCTAGTATTTTGAGACCATGTTCTCACAGCGATACCTTTTGGCGTTGCATTCAGAACAGTTAAGCATTTGTGTAACAAAATTCCCGTTTGGTTCTTATTCTTAAGCCTAGTACACAGACACTAAAACAGTTCGCAACCCGAAAAAGATTTAATCTTTTTCCGGTGTGACCGCTTCTTAAAACGCTCTTCGGCATTTTTGGGAGGTAAATGATGCGGTCATACCAATCTTAAATCAGCTGTTTTATATTTATAATTATTTGTTTTATACTTGAAAAACAATTCGCACAGACTTGTAGTTTCGTTTTGGAATAGCTCATTTGACACAATGAGCAATGACCGCACAAGATTACCAACGCCGTCGCCCAGATTCTATCGATCATGCACAACCGCCTCTTTTTCTCCCTATTAATTGTCCAACATTCTTCCTGGATCGACAACGAGGACAAGGGCCGCTCTACCGGCTGCTGCTGGTGATTCTGTTCTTACCAAATGGAATTAACCACCATCTGGGTGGTGGCGGTGGTTGCCGCAGCTACTCCTGCTACCACCAAATTGTTGGACTGGTGAAATTATTCGAAGTTACTTCGATCTTGATGGATGCGAGACTCTGATTGTACACCATATCTTTGCTGGCATACATTTGGATAGAGTTGGTGCTGCTCCTGGGCCCGGTTCTGTCCATTCCTGAACATGTCCTTTTCCAGCTTGGCAATGAAGGTTCTGTCCAGCCAGGTTCTGACGCCTTCATCTCAGTCATCGAGCGTGACATCTCATAGTGCTGATCAAAGTCATAACCAAATATGACATCGAGTAACCTATTTCCTTCCAGGCATTTATTTATGCTAATGTTTAAGTTGCCAAAATCCCTTATTATTGAATTGGCCTCTACCAATTTAATTCTGGTATTATCTGGACTCGGCTTTTGCTTACATTATTGTGTTTGGCGGGAACTATATTTTTGAAATGTGCCATGAAACAGTTAGAGAGTGAGAGACCAATAGTCGAGAAAGACCTGTTTCATTAATTTTTTTATTCTGTTCGTCACCCCGGTCTAGAAATACTAAGTGTCTCTTCCTTGTTTTTTTTGTAGTATTTTGTTTGTTCGTCTGCGTACCGGCCTTTAAAACAGCGCTGCGGACAAGTGCTTCTCGACTATTGACCTCTCGATCTCTCTCACTGCTTAAAAACGCTGTTCGCGTGTCTGAGTACGGAGCTTTATATCATAAGTTCACAATTGTACATCAATGGACCATTTATGTTACATACAATATCGTTTGGTTCTAATTCTAATACCATTGAGTCAGGTGCGCTCCAAAGCCAAAAACAAAAGGAATAGACAGAAAATAAAGAACAGAAATATGTATGACGCGGCCGCTAAAACGATTAACAATAGTTTAAATTCAGTATAACCGTTTAAACATATAGTACAGACTCAATAAAAAATAGTTCTGTAATAAACGGTTTTGAATCTAACCTAATACAATCTTACATATCTTAAGATTAATTTAGCTAAATAAGGTTTTTTAACCCTTTGAAAAAATCCGGGATCATAAAAGAATTAGTTACTTTAATACAAAAATCATATTTATTGTTAATTCATATTTTGCAGTTAAATAAAGACGCGATTCCGCAAAACAATAGATATGTATGAATATATGTACATATTTGTATGCAAATGTGTGTAGGTATATCTTCTTTTTACCAAGCGATAGCATGCTATCTAGCTTTAACTCATGGTCATGGGCAGAATGCAGGGGACTTAAGAATCAGCGCTGACAGCATTTTGGCGGGAATTAGCTTTTTCTAGCGGGAAAGTTTAAGAAAACTAACAATAACTAATCCTTTATTCAACAAACAAAATCATTATTGTTTTTGATACTTAATTAATTTACAATATATATTTTATATAATAAATATATTAAAATAAAATCAAATTTTTTATAGAAATTGTTATTCTTGTATACAATAATGTATTCTTTATTTGAAATGGTTCTTTGTAGCCTAAAATTACAGCTGGGAAATATATTAAGTAATCTTCTACTATATAAAAATAAGTCGGGTTTCTTCCTGACGCTATAACTCCAGAACGCACGAACCGATTTCCACGGTTTTGCATTCGTTGGAAAGATCTCTGGCTCCGTGAGGTTTACAGAAAAGAAAATTCAGGAAAAATTTTAACAGAAAAGCGGGAAAATATTTTTTTACATACAGCGCCATCTCTGATACATAGCCTGCGTGATACAGTGTTTGACAGCTATTCATTGTTCTCTGCTCAGTTAATTTCATGTGACAAACTGGTATTGTGTTGACTGTGAAATTGTAACAAAAAAAATTTATTTAAATAAGTTATTCTTTTCTTAACATTTCAATTCGAGACCATCAAATCAATCACGTGTATTGTGCAAATTTTTATTCAATTTCAACAGCAGGCATTTGTCTTTATGGTGGTAAGTTGAACTGTGCAAATATGTGGATCGTGCATTTGAGGTTAAATTCACCACTCTGTCCATAGTCCGAAATGCCTAGAGGACGACGTGCGAACATCGGCACATGCATCGTGTAAACGAGACACATCGTTTATACGATGCGTTACAATATCCTATCATTTATTGGCAAGGGCAAAACGAATACGACATCACGTTGAAGATGGTCGATACAATATTGGTTTCCATTAACAATTTATTTAATTTGGAATTTTCAGGCGTATCAACGAATAAAAATCTAAGCGCAATGAATTATTATTCGTATCGTATGATTTTTCGTACACATGAGGAGAATGTCATTCTGAAGTGCCGTCGCGTCGGCTATTCCAGCAATTCGCTGCCGACATGTATGTCAAAGTCGAGACAACGTTTAGCGTTCATCCGATTCAATCAGGCAAAGCTACGATCTGAGGACTATATACACTTGCGTAATGCTATTCATTCAGATGGTGATGTTCAGAATATTGGACGTCTGACGATTCTTCCATCATCTTATATCGGAAGCACACGCCACATGCACGAATACGCTCATGACACTATGATGTACGTACGAAATTATGGAACTTCGGATTTATTTATTACGTTCACATGCAATCCGAAGTGGACGGAAATTGAACTTGAGTTGAAACCGGACCAAAAACCGCAAAATCGCCATGACATAATCGCCAGAGTATTTCAGCAAAAACTGAAGGTTATGATGGATGTGCTTACTAAGTATCGAGTTTTTGGTGACACACGTTGGTATATGTACTCGGTGGAATGGCAGAAGCGTGGACTACCGCATGCTCATATCCTAATTTGGTTGCTGAACATGGTTATAAAAGAAATGGATGACGTCATATCAGCTGAAATTCCTGATCAAGTCACTGATCCCCATCTACACGACATTGTGACGACACAGATGGTGCATGGACCGTGCGGTGCATTAAATCCATTATCGCCTTGCATGACTGACGGAAAGTGCACAAAAGTTGTTGTTAGTTGTTGAAACAGTCACATGGAACGATGGATATACAAAGGCAGCGACATGGCTGTGTTTGGTATTGCGTCGGGAAATGCGAATAACGAAATCAGCTACTTCCAAATGGGCAGATACGTCAGTACTAATGAACCACTGTGGCGATTATTGTCATTTCAAATTCATGAAAGATATCCCAGATTTGTACATTTAGCAGTGCATTTGGAAAATGGCTAAAGAGTTTACTTCACTGAGGCTAATGCGGCACAACGAGCTGAGAGACCACCATCGTCAACATTGACTAGCTTCTTTGCAATGTGTGAAGCAGATCCATTCGCAGCGACGCTGATGTACGTTGAAATGCCCAAGTATTACACTTAGAATTAATTACAGAGAACCCCAGTTCCAGATTGGCCACAGGTGTTTTCCACTGATGCACTAGGAAGAATGTATACTGTTTATCCTAGAAATTATGCATGTTTTTATTTGCGACTGCTGTTGGTAAATGTACGTGGACCAAAATCATTTGCGCATTTGAAAACTGTGAATGGCCAAACATATAGAGAAGCATGTGAACTATTGGGTTTGCCGGAGAACGATTTTCATTGGGATTTAACACTTGCGGATTCAGTTGTTTCATCAAATGCGTACCAAATACGAAGGCTGTTCGCAATTATCATCACCACATGTTTTCTCAACTAACTCAGTTATGGAACAAATACAAAGACGACATATGTGAAGATATCTTACATTGCTTGCGCATTCAAACGAATAATCCTGACATCCAAATAACCGATGAAATCTACAATGAAGGATTGATTCTGATTGATGATTGCAAACAAGCTTCTGATTGAAGTAGGAATGATTGCGCCAAATCGATCGATGCACGATGCATTCAACCAAGAATTAAATAGAGCGCTCCAATACAATGTTGATACATTGCAGGAATTCGTTCGAAATAATATGCCGTTGCTGAATGAACAGCAAAAGCAAGTATACGAAATCTTAATGCAAGCGGTGGACAATAATAGTGGTGGTTTATTCTTCCTGGACGCAGGGAAAACATTTGTCATGTCATTGATTTTGGCCACTATTCGATCAAGATGTGACATAGCTTTGGCGTTAGCATCATCTGGAATTGCGGCGACTCTTCTAGATGGCGGTCGTACTGCACATTCTGCGCTTAAGTTGCCAATCAATTTATACACAATTGATACTCCAACATGCAATATTTCCCGATCCAATGCAATGGGAAAATTGTTGATGCAATGCAAGCTCATTGTTTGGAATGAGTGCACAATGGCACATAAGAAATCACTTGAAGCACTTAACTTCACACTGAAGGATCTTCGGCGAAATAACAACATCTTTGGCGGCTTGATGATATTATTGGCAGGCGATTCCAGGCAGACGTTGCCAGTAATTCCCCGTGGAACGCCTGCTGATGAATTGAATGCTTGCCTGGAGGCATCACCTTTATGGAATAACGTAAAAACATTATCGCTAACCACTTTTATGAGAGTTCAACTTCAAAATTATCAACGTGCTGCATAATTTTTCAAACAATTGTTAGCTGTTGGAAATTGAAAAGTCCCAGTTTATACGACATGTGGATTCATTACTCTTACCAACGACTTTAGCCGATTTGTAGACTCTCAATTAGCTCTTATTGAAAATGTGTTCCCAAACATTGGTGAAAATTATCGGAATTATGCTTGGTTAAGTCAACGAGCAATTCTTGCCGCAAAGACTAATGATGTACACGCACTGAATTTCACCATTCAATCAAAAATTGCTGGCGAATTGGTGACATACAAATCTGTTGATTCCATAACAAATCCCAATGATGTAGTGAATTATCCAACGGAGTTTTTGAACTCTCTGGAGTTACCAGGATTTCCACCACATAACTTGCAACTCAAAGTTGGTACAGTTATTATGATATTGCGTAATTTTAATCCACCGCGACTTTGCAACGGTACTCGACCTTACGTAAAAAGACTTATGCCGAATTTGATTGAGGCAACCATTATTAACGGAAAGTACGCAGGTGAAAATGTATGTATTCCTCGAATACCAATGATTCCGACTTATCTTCCGTTTGACTTCAAAAGATTGCCATTTCCAATTCGCCTTGCGTTCGCAATGAGAATTAACAAGTCGCAAGGCAAATCGCTTAGTGTTTGCGGAATAAATTTAGAAAATCATTGTTTTTCATATAGGCAGTTAAACGTTGCGTGTTCACGAGTTGGAAAACCATCCGCTTTGTTTGTGTTGACGTCAGATCAAACAAGTAAGAAAGCTACAGTCGACTGTGCTCGACTGTGAGATACCCGGTACCTAAACGTTTGCGCTTCACACTAAAAGGCAAATTAAAATTGTACATACATACAATGTACATACATACATTGGCGCCATTATATCGCACGGCCAAGGCTCGAATGCGCCACCTGTCGGCTACAGCTTGCAACAGCAGTGCCTTAGGTATGTTAAAATTCAAACCTTATTGCTAATATCTCCCATGTTTATCATCCGATTTTACTGAAATTTTCAGGAAACGTCCGCTCTATTTAATTAATTTTTTGTATTTATTAACTTGTACCCGAAAAAAACGAGTATAGCTTATTTAACGATTTTTATGATTTTTGAGGGCGGAAGTGGGCGTGGCCAAATTTTAAAACAAACTTGATCTGCGTGGATCAAATTCCAATGTTGTCACCAAATTTGGTAACTCGAGCTCTTATAGTCTCTGAGATCTGTTGTTTCACACGGACAGACAGACGGACAGACGGACATGGACATCGACTCGGCTGGTGACGCTGATCAAGAATATATATACTTTATAGGGTCGGAGATTTCTCCTTCTGCCTGTTACATACATTCTCGGTTGGCACAACCTTATAATACCCTTGTACCCTATGGGTACCGGGTATAAAAACAAAATATGTGGTTTACCAAAGAGCACCTCAATGAAACGGATAATTTGCGTACACGTATAACGCTTCCATTTAGACTTCATTTTTGTAATCGAAATGAATTCATTACTGTTGCGAAATTAAATAAAATTGTTCCCTTTCACATATAAATAAAAAAAAAATATTTTTTTTTCATCTTTTAATCACCAAACAAAATGTTACATAAAATCGGGCCATCTGGTGGCGAAACGGAGTTCGGCGGATTTCCTAGTTGCCTATCACTGTGGACGGCAGTCCACGTAGTGACGATGAGCACCGACACAGTGGTGCGCAAGGAGTCTACTATATACAGCCGTAGAATTGAAAATCTGCTACGATAGTCCGATCAGAACCATTTATATCTTGATCGAAAGGTATTGCAAACCTCTTTGAAACTGCTTACTAAGATTTTTCAAAAACGGATTAGTTTAGGAGAAATAGGAGTGAAAGTGCGATATTGGAAATTTTGAAAATTGGAGCTATTGGGGCCGGTGGAGCAAAAATCCCAACATTTTTAATGTTGTTGGGATCTAGCTTTAAATACGCGTCGAATGACACCTCGATCATCCTGATCCGATACTCCCTTCATAAGATATTCAATAAACAAGATTTTAGAGGCCTTTCCGAAATTAAAACGTTTGTCCTGTTGTTTGTCTGTCTGTCTGTCTGTCTGTCGATTTTTTTGTTTAAGAGTTCTGGAGCTACCTTCATTTTATTAAACAGCTCGAGCTGAACATTTTTTGTTATACGACTTTTTGGGTTTCCCGCTAGTTTAGCGGGAAAACAGCTAAAAAAGCCAGATTTCCCGCGCCCATAACTTCTAAACGACTAAAGCTACAGAAACGTGCTATATGTCGTTGGAAAGGTATTTTGAAATGATAATAGCTTTGCCTTGACATAATTTATCTAAATATAATATTTAAGAATTTATAATAAAAATTAATTTTTTTTTAATTTTTTTAAGTTTTCTTAAAAATGGCTCTAACGATTTTGATAGTCACTTAAGGCCATATAGCCCTGGATATGCCTCAACTTTTGGTATATAACACATACATATCTCGGAAAATTCGCTTTCTCGAGATATTACTCATTGAAATTAGTAGCAAAGATCCCATATACCTAACCTTTTACATGCACTATACATACATTTATGTAAAAACTCTGTAGAGTCATTTAGAGACGTGCACAATGCAATAAAATTTAAAGCCATCAAAAAAATTTAATATAATTTAAATTTAAAAGAAATCGTTAGAATTTTTTTTTTGTGAATTTAATCTAATTTTTTCTTTTCCACTACTTTGGCGGGAAAACAGGAAATTTCTCGCGCCCATAACTTCTGAACGATTAAAGTTACAGAAACGTGCTATATGTCGTTGGAAAAGTATTTTGATATGATAATTACTTTGTCCTGACAACAATTTTCTAAATATTATAATAAAGAATTTAGAATAAAAATAATTTTTTTTTAAGATTAATTTTTTTTTTAATAGCTTTTACGATTTTTATAGTCACTTCAGGCCGTATAGACCTTAAAATATTTCGGGGTATAACACATATCTCCGAAAATTCGCTTTCTCATCAAAATTAGTAGCAATGATTCCATAAAGCTAACTTCGTATATGCATTTTTATACCCTTGCAGAGGGTATTATAATTTTGACCAGATGTTTGCAACGCAGTGAAGGAGGCATCTCCGACCCCATAAAGTATATATATTCCTGATCAGCATCACCAGCCGAGTC
>VNKF01007405.1:0-129515 GCA_008044355.1 Drosophila lacteicornis
TTAGTATCTTAGATGCATATATCTTAGATATAGCACCCCCTTTTTTTTTTATCAGCTAATATCCCCTTGATGAGGCTGGGATTCCTCCTCTTTAGCATTGATAACTCTGCGCGTGAAATTCTCACCTCTCGCCTTGATTTTTGTGAGATAACGCCCTAATTATAATCCTTCCATCTGGTGGGATCTTCCGTGGCGGCTCTCCACTTCCGTATCGCTTTGCATATAAGTATATCCGCGATGGTACCCTTTTTCTTCGATCATCCTCGGCGAAAAAAGAAAAAAAATCGCCTGGAGGCAACTGTACAGAGCTTCTATAGCAAGCGCTCCTTTTGACGCGGGTTGTCCTTGAGCCGGCGCTCTAAGAAAGCTTAGGTAGGCAGGCAAACAGCTTTCGCAGCTGGTTGCCTTGTTGCCTGGATGCCTCGGTGCCTCGAGGCCTGGAGGATGCCTTATCCTCTCATCCTCTCATCCCCTTGGCAAAAGGGCCCTCTTCCCCTGAGCGCTCGCTCGCGTTATCTAGTCCTTTAAAGGTGTCCTGTAGCCAAACGGGCTTCTTTCGCATTCCGCTTTTCGCATTTAGCATTTAGCAGCATTCAATTGTTTAATGTCCTGTCGGGATATGGAAGCAAAAAGTTCTGCTTTCTGCTAGCTGCTTTCTGCTCGCTGCTTTCTGCTCGCTGCTGTAATTGAATTTCAGGCAACCGCAGCTAAACGGCTTACATCAAGCGCTTATCTGATTATTCTGTTCACACTTCTCATCAGGTGGTTTTCCTCGCCCGTGCAAATCAATTTGTTTGGCTTAATTAGTAATTTTCAGTCGAGGAAAAGTCGAACCAAGCTAGGGAAACTGTGTAAAGTGATCCTTTTGAGTGCTGTACTTCTTTGGGGTGATTTATATCCAAGTTTAGTGGGGTTAAGACTTGTCTTTAATCGAAAAAAGAGTTCGATTCATTGCATTTTTTATAAAAATAGTTTGACTTGGTCATATTTCGTATATTCCCTAGATTCTTTAGAAAATATTTGGAATCGTTTTTAAAATGTATGAACATTTTGTACTTAATTTAAGCGTTCTCAATTTATATGAAACAGAGCAAAAAAGTTCTTAATTTGAGTACATATACACAAGTGCTCTTCATTTTTACATGATAATTTCAATTATATTACTTACACCTAGATTGCATTTTTCTGGGGTTGTATTCGTCCTTTTCCTTGATAGCCTAGCATAAAGCCCGAGTTTCGGAGAAAACTCTGCTAATTGCCATCAAATTTCCCTGCTTTGGCTTAGTTTTTCCCCATTCAAAATGGACTTTTAGGTGGGCAGCATGTGTGGGTCCTTTGATAGCTTTACTTGCCACATGTAAGCGGCTTAAAATATGTACCAGCAAGGACTCCTCTCAATCACATTCGAGTGCGTTCGCCATTGCAGTCGGCACAGTGCAATCAACCACCACCGCCGCTACCGCCGCCCACCCAAAGGATATATGTATATGCTTTGGGATATACGGACACACATAGCTCTCGGCAATTTGATTCGCGGCAACAGGACTCGATCCCGAGTGGGTGGCAGGGGCTGGAACTGCACACTGGCAAGGGGTTGCTGCACTTTGCTGCGCGCGCGCCATTTTCCGGAAGCCGATGCCGATGCCGGCGTGCAAGCTGCAACAGGCGTTTTTTGCCATTTGCCATTTGCCAATTGCCATTTGCCATTTGCTGGGAGGTCAAGCCCACCACCACCGCACCGCCCACCCAGTCCCGGTTAACCTCTGGTGGGATGATGTTGCAGCCGCAGGAGTCGCCACCCCTCCTGGACTGGACTGTGGAGTGTTGCTTTCATCCCCTCGAGAGCCCTTTCGCAGCGACACGAGGCGACACGAGGCGATGCACTTTTGTTGCTTGTTGCAAATTGCTTGGAATGATTGCGAGGACAAAAAGCTTTTCAGGCTTCGCCACCTCTAATTGGCTTGTCGCAGGCGAGAGGCAAAAGGAGCAACAAGGACCAAGGACCAGGAAGCAGGGACCAGGGAGCAGGGAACTGGGAGCAAGGGTGGAACTAATTTAGCATCAGCAGCAGCCACCCTTGGGTAAGAGATGAGGCCTATTAAACGTCAATTAATGTCACCTCCAAGAACTGCAATTGCTGCATCCTTCCTCTCTCTGGCTCCCTCATCCCCTTGGCCCTGCCCAGCTCTTACCCTCCTCGCGCATCCTGATTTTGTGTTTTGATTGCGACGCGTGCAAGACGGCCACTGACGAGGGGTCAGAGTGCGACGCCGCCGAAGTGCAGTGCTTGTGCATGCAACAAGTGAGCTCCGAGGACTCGCCGCTCGCTCCTTTATTGTCCTCGTCCTCGTCCTCGTCCTCGCCATTTAAATGCATCGCCTCGCATCGCAAAAAAGAGGAAACAAGAATCGTACAAAGAAAAACAACACAGCTTCTTAGAGCAGCTTCAGTTTGATTTTAAAAGCGCTTTCCACACTTCACGTGTGATGATATCCTTGTGGTTTTTCGCACAGACAGAAATATGTGGCAATGCTCTTAAAAAGTCATCTAGGCTGGCGAGTATATTTAATCCCTACCACTTAAGTCATAGATGATATATTGCTTCTTGTGGTTTCTTGCCAGTTTTATCTTAAACCCTAGTAGGTCTGCTTAGTTTTGAGTTCAAAGTTGTATAATAACTTGAAACTAGATGCATTAACTCTACTACTACTACTTTCATGGATGTATAAATTATAAATAATTTTATTATAATAAACTCACCAAGTTCCTGATAGTTTGTTCTAGATTTTGGCGAGTAATAATCACAGTTTTAAAATAACTTGAACCTAGATATATTAACTCTACTACTTTTATGGATATATAAATACATTCGTTAGGTAAATGTTTCTCTAGTTCTAGATATGAGGAAGAAATAGTTGATAGTATCATAAAGATATGTAAATACTTGTAAATATAATAATATAATTTAACATTCTAATTCCCGAATCTATTAGTTCTAGGATTTTAAAAATGTAAAGAAGATCCTGTGTTCCTTTAATTGTATCACTTTAATGGAGAACAAGTTTTGTAAAGCCTAGAAAGACATGCAAATGTTACTATATATATGTATAATAGATCAATAGATAAATATATAAATTCAACAGATCCCATATATATAGACTATTTTGTTAGAAGAAACACGGAATTTTGTTCTTGTTGGTCCCAAGCACTTATCATTAAAGTTCTCTTTAGTTCTAAGATCTCTATAGTTATAAATAACAACAATATTTAAAGAACTGTCCTTAGTGGTTCAATTGTTCTCTATAGTTTTAGAGAATATAAGCAAGTGTTCCTAGTTTTTTTGTTTTTATTGGAAAATAATTATATATGTTAAATTTATTAATTCCTTCATGAGGTAGTGCTATTAGTAATTCCAATAGTTCTCTTGTGTTAAAGTCTAAGGATCAAGTGGTTCTAGGGAAGCTATTTCTATTAGGTTTACTATTTTTGGTTAAGTTCGATTTTATTTACCACTTTAGGGAAGGGCTATGGACTTACATTGTAAAGTTCTCCATAGAGAAGCGTCCTAGGTGAAGCGTCCTAGGTGTTTCCAATACTTTTCTATGGTTATATACTCCCAGAAGAAATACGGAATATGGTTCTTATTAGTCCTAGGAATTAAGCCTTGGAGTTCTCCATACTGCCAAGATCTCTAATAGATATTTGATACACCTAAGGTCCTTGGAAACCATAGACCCCAAGAATGATTAAAGGCAAGCGCTCTTCACGGCTTACCTTCTTTAGGAATTGGGGCATTCCCGGGGCCACTTTCTCCGCGCCTGGTCTTGAACTTTCGACTCAAGGACATCGCTGTTCTATGGACTAGGAACTAAAGGGACCAGGCAAGGGAGCAGAGTAACCTTGTCGCCCTCTCTCGCGCCCTCCCAGGGAACAACGATTCAGAGGGAAACGGCGAAACCAGCTTAAAGTGTTGTCCCCCCCTTCCCCACATTCGCGCGCTCCTGCTCGCATTTCGTTTTTCAATTTTTCGGCTGCTTTTTGCGTTGCTTTTTTTACGTCTTTTCTAAGAAAAAAAGGCAGCAGCAGCGGCGGCAGAGGGAATACAGAGCAGAGCAGCTTTTGTGTGTGTGAGTGAGTGTGTGTGCTTCGCCGTTCACTTCCTTTGCCGCTTCCTTCTTCCTTTTCGCTTTTCGCTTTTCAGTTCAGTTTTTCGGTTTTTCGGTTTTCAAAGAGCTTAAGCGCCGCCGACACCGTCGTCACCATCGCTACACCAATACCAAGCCCATATCCTTGGCGGGCGCCTATGTGTGTGTGCCCGTGTATCCTTGTGTGTGCGCGCCGCCTCGCTTTTTTGGCAACGCCAGCAGCGATGCCAACGCCAACGCCAGCGCCAGCGCCAACGTCGACGGCAGCCGCAATATGTGGCGAACCAAGAGAGACAGAGTGAGAGCGAGTGTGTGATACTAACAGAGAGAGAGAGAGAGAGAGAGAGAGAGAGAGGGAGGGAGAGGGAGAGAGGAGATTGGCGCAGCAGTCCTGGGCATCGTCCATCTCGTTCCCGCCGTCTAAAAGGGGGGGCCACACGCGCGCGTCTTTTCTGCGCCGCTTTTTGAGTGCCAATTTTTGGAGTGGAGACTGGAACGAACGCCTACGGGACCCACTTCCATAACTCGCCTTTGAGTGCAAAGCTTTTGCCGAGAAGTGATAACAACATGGAGATAGTTTTATTTATAGACGTGGCACTAGCCAACATCACCCTTCGACTTGCATAACTCAAGCAGTAGTCCACACAGATTTGAGGTCATAAGAACCTAACCTAAGAGCACGTTGTAGAATCCCTAATTGGAACCAAAGTAAGTAGGGAAATAAGAGTCCTTAGGCCTTCCACTCGAAACTCAAGTCGGACTACGAGTAACTCAACTCACATAGATTGGAGAATAAACCCTGCTTAAGACGGGGTTGGTTCATTTTCTGATGTATTCTTATCAATAAATTAAAACCAAAATATCTTAATAAATATCAAGTTAAATTTTAGGGCCATAGATCTCATGTTAGTAAGATAATCAAGCCAAGGGTTCTTCTTCGTCGCCCTTTACCTAGATCCTTCCTTAAGCTCCGTACTCAGACACGCGAAAAGTGTTCCTAAGCATTGAGTCACCCTCTCGCTCTATCGCACTGCTTAGGAACACTTTTCGTGTGTCTGAGTACGTAGCTTTTATCGAACAAACTTCTATTAACACAGGGTAAATATAAGGTTTCTGACTTCAATCCAAGTTTTGTAAGAACTAAATTAAAACCAAAATATCTTAACTTATAAAGAGCGAGTTAAATTTTAAGGCCATAGATCTGATGTTAAGCTCCGTACACAAACACGCGAAAAGTGTTTCTAAGCATTGAGCCAAAACGAGAGGTCAATACTCACCCTCTCGCTCTATCGTACTGCTTAGAAACACTTTTCGTGTGTCTGAGTACGGAGCTTTAGTAAGATAATCAAGCCAAGGGTTCATCTTCGTCGCCCTCTAACTAGATCCTTCCTTAATCTGACTTCAAACCAAGTGTTGTAAGAGCTACACAATTTGTACATACATGTAATAATAATACGAGAACAAAATGTCTAAAAACAAGGATATTTTTCTTAAAACAAGAAAAAATTTCCCTGTTTTTAGAAAATATGGTTCTTGTATTAAGGAAAAAATTGTTTGTGTCGATTTTCTTGAAGATAGGGCGAAAATTATTATGGGTGTATAATAATAATAGTATGCTCAAGTTCTTATCCCTTATGTATCTGTTGAAACTATTGAAACTATTCACAACTGAATGTCATCATATTTATATGAATAAGAAAGCTGTTAAGCAAATATATTTTATCATTGTTTATGTTTAGTTTTGAGTGTATTTATTATTGTGAAGGGTTTTAGCTAACTCAAGGTTTTATATTTTAAATAAAAATTCCATAAAATATGTGGATATTACACTAAGAACCATGCAAATTATTGAACTGAAAGAGTAAATAATAACCTTTTGGATCCTAGGACTTTGCTCAGATTGAAGTGAAAAGAAAAATTGTTCTAAAATCACGGACATTTTTCTGGTTTTTAGAACAATTTTTCTTGTATTAAGAAATAATAAATTTGTATGGCGATTCGCTGTATTCGATATCGCAACTTTCCTTGATAAAGAATTAAAAGCACTACCTTATTTAAGTCGATTTTCGTATAACTTAATTCCTGTAAATAAACTTAACTGAAACTAGGTCTTAATTGTAGATGTTATTGATATTGTAGCGCGTTCTGATTTCCAGATTTGTTGATCATATTAAATATTGCAAAGTTAAAGCTTAAAATGACTTCTTAAAGAACAAATTTATTTCAAGAGTTCAGTAATTAGTTAGATGAAACTTCTAAAAATAAGTAAAAATGCCATAAGCAAAATTGAGTATTATTTTTATACGAACCTGCATCGAAAATTCGATAACATATCGCGTTAGCTGGAATTTAGTGCTTTTCTGTTTGTCGCGTTAGTGATTATTATGAAATATTGGTGCAGATGAGTATAAAATTTATACTTTCATAGTATCAAATTAATAAGCATCTTATTAAGACATTTTTCATACTCAAGAGTATAGAATTCATGTAACAATCGTATAGGTTCTATGATGATTTTTTTTTGGGTGCACGTGAAACGTTACTTAAAGAAAATTTGCTGTTATCATTTTATTTATTTTATTATTATTTTATGCAAACTTATGCGCTTTATTTTGAACTTGACTCTTCCTTGTATTTATTCTAGTTTCCATAATTTTTTTTTTTCTTTCTTTCATTTTCTTTGGCTTTTCGCTCCTCGACAACCTGGAACTAGGCCTCCATTTTTTTTTTGGACTTCAGCTGAGTCTCATTGATTTAATTGCTGCCTTTATCAATTTCCGCGCCACTCAACGAAAGCGGCGAAAAAAAAATAAGAGAACAAATCGCCGAAAAAACCGAAAGTCACTCGACCAACTCGCACTCGCACTCTAGCTACTCTCACTCAAAAGGCGGATTCACTCACCGACAAATTTTCGGCAATCCGCAAAAACGCACACACACCAGTGTGCGGGCTTTCTTGGTTTGGTCTTTGCCTTGTGATTCTCCTTTGCCTTCTCCAAGCGAGCAGTCTGTGTGTGTGCGTTTGTGTGAGTGTGCACGCGTGCCTGTATGCGTGTGTGTTACCATATCTGTGTTTCTACGCGCATTGGAATTTCGGCAATTTTCGAGTGGAACTGCGGCGTCGCAGTCGCGGCCGGCGCAACCGCCGCCGCCGCCGTTACTGCTGCTGCTGCTGCTCTGCCTGCCGCCGCCGCTCGCTCGGTCGGCAGTTCAGTGTCTGAAAACGCTCCTAACTGTAAGCAACGTAGCGTCGCGACTCGCCGCTGGCCACCGCCGCTGCCCCAAATAAAAGAAATTATACAAATCCCAACACACAAAAAAAAGAAAAAACAACCGAAAAAAAAAAACCAAAAACAGCAAGCGAAAAAAACACGAAAAAATAGCCAAACCAAGACATCAGAAAGCACACACAAGACGAAAAAGAAGCAGCAACAGCGGCGCGCAGCCTTGAATCAATTTTTTTTGTGTTACACTTTTCCGTTTTTACTTGACGCTTTTTTCCTTTTTGTTTTTTCTCTCGCTCGTTCGTTGGTTCCGTTTTTTTTTTTTCGCGCCACGGATACAACACGGATAAGGCAGATTCCGGATACGTTAACGGACCACGGATACGGATAGCGGATAACGGATAACGGGTCCGACGTACAACTATCATCTGAGGGAGCACGACGCGAGAGGGAGAGATAGAGAGCGCGGGGGAGAGGGAAGTTGCGTGGGGGTTTTTGTTGCTGCTTCTAAATTTTTTTTTCGTGGCATATTTTTTGTTGCTTTTTCGAAGAACGAATTAATCTATGTTCTTTCCTTGCTTTTGCCTGTGTGTGTGTTTGTGTGTTTGTGCAACAAAACAAAACTCAGCTTCTTTTTTTTGCAACTTTTTTTTCTGTCTTCCCAAAAACAAAAAAAAAACCCAAGTGTTGCCAGAAAAAAAGATAACAAGAAAACCAAAAACAGATGTAAAGTTAAAAAAGGAAACACGCGCGCTGTTAAACCCAAAAAATAACGAGAAAAGTCACATAAAAATGTTTTTTTTTTTGTTTTTTTGTTTTTCGAAAAGGCAACTCTGACATCATCTGCAAAGCTCCAACACTCCACTGCCAGAAAAAGCGGGCAACTCTTTGGCGCACACAAAATAAGCAAACAAACAAACAAGACAAGACACCAAACACAACAACAACAACAACACCGCGAACAAGCATTAGAAAAGTAAGCCAAAAGACACAACAAAACAAGTGAGAGGCCGAAAAATTTCCCCAATTTTGGGCCATATGCGAATTCGTTTTTTTTTTTTCGCCTACTTATTCACCACAAAAAAATAAAAAAAATAAATACAACAACAGCAAGACAAAACCAAAAAAATGCCAGCAACAACAACGCACACAAACACACACCACTCACACATATGCCAAGATCAAAGTCAACTCGAATGAGACGCTCTCGCTCTCGCTAGCGCTAGCTCTGGCTAGCTGTGGCACTCTCACGCATCTAATGCCCCCACCCGCTCTCACGCGTCGACGCCGGCGTCGCTGCTCCACCGCTCTCTCCCACACTGTCCCACTCACCTCACTCACTCTCTGTTAGTCGCGCGCTCAGGCGAAAAAGAAAGCCGGCCGGCCGGCGCGGCGCGGCGATCGCAGCTGCAACAGCTGTTAATGTTAACCCTTGCGTGGGTGGTGGGGCCTCAAGGGCGCACTTCCTTCGATCAAAGCCAAAAAACTAATTTTGCTCTTTTTCCACCTTGTCTTTCACAGATAACTCTTTTTTTTGGCCCAATTGACACCAAAAACAAACAAACAAACAAAAAAACCACTAAAGTAACAACACAAGGACAACTAAAAAGCACAACCAATTTAAAAAGTTTCGAAATAAAAACGCTTAACTTAATACAAACAGGGAGACATAGTTTTTTTTTCGAGAACCTAAAGTAAAAAATAAATAAAATAAAAATAAAAACACAAAAACACAAAGAAATGCTAACGCGACACCAATAAAAATCTAGCCAACGCACACGGTAAACGTTTTTTCCCGTCTCAGTAGCAGGCTTAAGCTAAAAGTTTTGAAAAGAAATTATAAAAAATATCAATTAAAAAAAAAATCAAACACAAACGTGAAAACCGTCAAGGACATGAGTTAATCGAGAATTGAGCGCGCAAAATTCAAAAAGTCATCATTCCACACGTAACACGTAACCAGCACAAAAACGCAAACAAAACCAAAAGTAAAAGCAAAACAGCAGCAAAAAAAAAGAAAAAGAGTTAAAGCAGGAGTAAAAAGAAGACAAGCTCTACTACGAAGAACGAGATAAACCGCCGATTTCGAGAGATATATCTTCTGCGCTTTCGCGTTTCCAAATCGCCAAATTGAAATTCTAAAGTGTTCTTTTCGGTTTCTGCTCTCCGAATTTCAATATACTCTCGCGGAAGTCAACAAATCCCAAAAACATCTATAATATATAATATATAATATATACGTACGACAAGCCCATCACATCCAAAAACCGAGAACAATGGCATCCGAACTGGACCAATTCGCCGACCTGGAATTATCGAAGGAGGATCGCGAACAGATCTTCGATCCGCCTTTGGATCGACAGCAGTTGGAAGGTGCTGGCACCTCAAGGTACGTACAGCCAATGCCTCTATATAAATACTATTATAATCCTGCGATAGATCGATTGAACCAGGCCTTTCTCTATCCGAAAACCCCATCCACAAACACTCCTCCATCTTTCCATTGATCTTGATGTAATCCGTAGCTTTGTAGTTTGTTGTGTGATGCTTTGTAGCTTCTTAGTGCGGGTTCCCAGCTAGCCACACACCCACCATACAATGTATATCATCCACCCATCCTATCTTGTCCACTTGGAAATGCGATACTCGATGCTTGGGCGATGGGCGATGGGCGATGGGCGATGGGCGATGAGATACACTCAGATGTCGGGCTCGAAAATGGCGCCAAAAAGGTCCGCGATTCGATGCGCCCCTCTAGGGTTCTCGACCAAAAAAATGAGAAAAAAAAATTGAAAAAAGTAAGGGGACTAGAAGTTGAGGCTCTCATAAGTAATGGGAAACCCGGAGGAACCCTGGGTGAAACCAGAGACGTTATGCTTGCTCCTCCCCTCTGCCCAATCCACAATTGCACAAATTATCACGCCAAATAACATGAAGTTCGCCCCTCACACGGTGCCACCCAACACCCAGCGCCCAACACCCAACACCCTGACGCCCTAACACCCCCTTTGGACATACAACGCTGCTAAATAGCAGCTAATTTCCTGTGATAAATTGGGCATATCACCGGGAGACAGGCACAGGAAAAAAGCTCTCAGGGCGATCCTCGCCAAAACCCCGACCCTCGTCAAGGTTCCCCCCTTTCGAGCCAAGCTCTCAAGTGGTGTAAGTAAACACTGAGCGGTCCAGAACAAGCTTGGGTAGGCGAAACCATCATCATTGTCACATAAAAAGCCCAACGAAAAAAAAAAAATTTAAAAAAAAAAGAGGGAACCCGGAAAGGCACAGCCACTACCTGTCTCGCCCCTCCGATCCTGATTCCTGGGACGAAGGATCGCCCGGCCAACCCCCGATCTGACAAAATTGATATACTTGCCGCACGCTGCTCGAGAACAGGAGCAGAAGCTGAGGAGGAACTCACTTAGCATCCGCAGGCAGAGATCAATGATGGACAGATCGAAATTAGACCCAACTCAGAGAGTGCCAAAGGTAATGTTTGTGTTGCACCTAAACAGATTAGAGCTTTTTTCAGTTTTTGTTCGATAAAAAAGGGAAGACCCAAAAGGATTATAACTCATATGAAAGATATAGAATATAAGATATATCACAAGATGATATCGGACATGGAGCAAAGAGTACAAATTTGTTTGTTGAGATTAAAGTAGCGGCCATTTGTTGTTTGCAAACTTTGGTGGCCTGAAGAAATCCTTTCTATTCATTGTATAGAAAGGAGTTGAAAAGAACCAAACTAAGTCCGATCTGAAACAAAGAATTTCCCTTATTTATCTTTAAAGAGGAACTGCAATGAGCCCAAGTTAGGAACTAAAGAACACTCACTGAGAGTGAGTATTATCCAGCCAAGAAAGGGGAATGTTCAAGATCCTGCACACACCCTTTTAAATGTATTAATTAAAATTTTTTTTTTTTAATATTGGGGTTTTTTAAAGGAAATATTTTAAAGAATTTAGTTTTTGACCTTTATTATTGTTTACCTTCTAACATTGTGGCGGCAATGCTAGAGGATGTTATAAAACAGCTTATCCCTGAATTCGTACTTGGGAATTTGTAGGCAATTCTTGTATTAACTTAAGCTTGATGTTGGTAGGTTTTTAGTTTACAAGGGAATTTTAGATATACAGCAATAGGTGAGAATGGAATCAAGGAATCAAAGGCAGGATTAGTTGTCTCAACTTTAAATAGAGTTTGTAATAATTGGGAATTGGAATCAGAAAGCCACTCTTCAATGGATATTCTCTAGAACTCTTCACTTATGAAGGAGAGCTTATTCGAATGCAACTTTAACTAGAGTTAAATAACTTTAAATATAGTTGGTAATAATTGGGAAGTGGAGTACAACAAAGCTCCTCTTCAATGGCTAATTCTAGCACTCTTTAGGAGGGCTTAGTCGAATGCAACTTTAAATAGCTGGCAGGGAAATTGGCCAAGAACAAACTAAACTTGAATGGAAATGAAATCCTTTCGGTATGTTTGTTGTCGCCGTAAAGTGGATTGCAAGGCACTTGAAATCGGATTCTCTCGCCCTCGCCCACAACCTTGTTGTGTCCTTCTTCGGTGGCACTCGGCACTCGGCACTCCGGCGCACTCTGCACTCCCCCCCGCTGGGGCGGCACAGCTTGTTGCGTGTTAAGCCGCTTGTTGCAACAACGGCTAAGCCGGTAGGCAAACGAAGAAGAAGGCAGAAAGCCGGAGTATTCGCAGGAATCTCAACTAATTTCCTGCCAGAATGCAAAGTAAACAAAGCCAAGAGCGGCAGAAATAATAACAAAAAAAAAACCAAAAGAAAGGAGGAAAAAAAAAAGTATCTCACAGGCGAAGAAAACGAAACGAAATCTTTTTCTGTAGCATTTGGTTTAATCCTCAAAAGGAAACATGCCGCTGCCACAGGAGGCATTCGGTTTGCTCGAATTTGAATTTGAATCTGGACGAGGACGAGGACTTGGTCGTGGTCTTGGCTTTGCTTTGCTTTGCTTTTTGGAACTTTGCTTAGAACGAAGGGTTGAGAGCTGAGGGCTGAGAGTTGACCCAGAACGCCATCGAGATGAGATCGCATCTCTGGAATCTGTTCTCGTGTGTGCTCGTGTGTGTGTTGGTGATCTCATGATCAGGTTTCTCAGGAGAGTTGGCGGTTGGAAATATGATTTTGGCAGAGTTTTAGGGGCTTTCCTGCCAGCTTCTTTGTTTTTTTTTTTTTGCTGCTGCTAGCTTGCTTGTGTTTTTTTGTTTGTTTTGTGTGTTCGTTTCAGAAATTTGTTCTCCATTCTGTTTGTTCATTTTCTAGTCACAAAACACGTTTCTCATATTTCCAACTCGTCGCTCTCTTTACTTGCGAGTGCGCTCAAACAATTTTAATTATACGAATCGAGGCGAGGCGAGGCGGCTTCCTTCGGTTTGCCTTGCTTCTAATGTCGGTTCACTTGCAGAGACAGAGGATGGCGGCTAGAGGATGGCGGCTGGCGGCTGGCGGATGGGGAGGTTCCTGGCCAGCCAGCAATTTGTCCTTTGCCGCTTTGCTGCCTCTTCTAATCGCAACCCTTTCAGGCGCTGTATCTCTGTATCTGCATCTTTGTGCCGCTCGCTCGTTTGCTCGCTCGCCACTTAGCTGGTAGCTTCCGCTGGAAGCCAGAAGCAAATTTGATTCCCATCGATTATCAACTGCCCAGGGAGGTGGCTGCTCCTGCCTTGCTCCTACTTCTGCTCGCCTTTTTGATTGACAGTCAAATTAGTAGGGCACAGAGTGGCCTTTTTGGGGGTAGCTTAGATGCGATCTAGACTGAAGCTGTGCCGCCAGGAGCAGCTGCCACAGCTGCTGCTGCTTCTTCTCTTCGGAGATCGCGGGGCCTGACCTTGGTTTATCGCTCCATTCATTCCATACCAAACCAATCCGATCCGATCCTATCCAATCGCCCCCGCCTTTGTCTGCTCTTCACAATGCCAAACTCGTTCCCCGATTTATGTATATATGGAGATGGCGATGAATGTGCACTCGGCAAATTTCTCAATAAAATTATAGATTTCTTGATTAAAAGAGTTTAGCAAAAAATAAGCTAAATAAAATGTAAAGATTACTTTTACTATCTTTCAAATCGATAGCTTCCAACAGAAATTAATAACTTTTACTTTTTGTCAAAGAACTTGGTCAAAAGTAAACTCTATAAGCTTTTACCTACACCCAAGAAACCTTATAGAAAGTATACTATTGTTACATGAATTCTATACTCTTGAGTATTAAAAATTTGTTAATAAAATACTTATTAAATTTTTAATAAAATACTTCTTAATTTGATACTACGAAAGTATAAAAACTATACTAATCTGCACCAAGACTTGAGAAAAATCACGACAAACAGAAAAACACTAAATTCCTGCTAACGCGATATGTTGTCGAATTTTCAATGTAGATTCGTATAAAAATAATACTCGAAAATACACAATTGAAACTATAGGGTATAAAAACTGTACTATTAAGTATACATTTGATATTATGAAGTATAAAATATATAATAAACTCTATAAAGATTTTTTTTTTTTTTTTTTTTTTGTAAAAAGCCAATCCTAATTCACATCTCACAGTTTTCTTCTACTTTTTCTACTTAACTTGGTTTTTCGCAGTGCATCTGTAGAATCAAACGTTGAATGAAATCAAGTACTGAGGGAATGGCGGGGGCGGCAGTCGGGTCTCGAGACACTTTACCTACATTTGTCCAAAAACAAAATACGCTCTCTGGCCCATATTGAGCTTTTGCTGGCTTCTGCTGGGATGAAGGCGAGGCGTGGCCCGCCAAAATTGCCGCTGCTGGAAGTTGAGGTTGAGGTTGAAGTTGAAGCTGTTGCACAGCGGAAGAGCAGAAGGACACCGACTCCGGGCCCCGGCAAACAGGATGCAAATTTTTTCTGTAGTCCGCCAGGTAGACAGGTATCCTCTGCGCCTCTATGTGTATGTGTGTGTGTGTGTGTGGGAGTTTTGTGCTAGTTGTCAGGTAAAAAAAGAAAACAATCAAAAAGTGCCAGTCTTGGCCTGCCCTAATTTCAAGACTATGCTGTAACCATGTGAGGATGGTCCACTTTCGAAGCTACAAAAGCTTCAACTCTCTTACGAGTTAAAGAAGTAAAGTTAGAGTGATTTACCTATTTTCTTTTATCGTTTCCGATTCCTTAGTTATCGATAATTAAATATCTATTTGATAAGTAAGCAATGTAAATAAAAATGCACAGGATCGGATAATACATTTTCAAAGGATTACTCATACAATAAAGTAAAGTTAGAGTGATTTAAAGGCATAACAATAATAGAGTGACCTACCTATTTTCTTTTATCGTTTCCGATTACTTAGTTATCGATAATTAACTATTGATTTGATAAGTAAACAATGTAAATAATCTTACACTTTGCACGGGATCGGAAAATACATTTTCAAAGAATTACTCGTACAATACATCAAAACTTACGCTAGGTTCTTAAGCAACTTGAACTTGTTTTTATCGAATTGACAAGCTATCGATTAATTATCGATTTCCAAAGATTTTTGTTTGTACTGCTTTCGAAATTCGAACCCCTCCCCTTCTACACAAATCAAGCAACAACCTATGCCTGTAACTCCTTTTAATAGAAAGCTCAACACTTTCCTATTTCGATAGGCAATTCATCGATAGGAAATCCTCGATTATACAGCAATCCCCGACTCCCTCTCTCGCCGACATCTCCCGCTCCCACTCTCTGGCAGCGCATACTTGCCGATTCGCATTGTTGTTGTTGTTTTTATCTGTTTTGTTCTACCAAATTTTTGTGCGCTCCTTTTTGGGTTTGTGTTCATTAGAAATTTCCGAGAATTCCAGCGACAACGCACACACGCGCAGGGCTGGAAGACGCAAAGAGAGCGAGGCGAGGTCTTTCATTCCCATACCAGATCGGAGATCGCTCGATCCGGAGATTCGTGTTACTGCTGGCTTAGTTTTTCAAAACCCAGACAAAAAAAAATAATAAAAAAAATAAATACAGAGAAAACACAGAAAAAGGAAGCGGCAGAAATACACGTTCGGTGCGAACGAGAGAGACGGCGACGAAGATCTTTCGCTGTTATATATTATATAGATCGATGCTTAACCCTATCGTGCCCGCATTGATCCTTGAATCTATCGAAGGTCACTTCTAAACTTAATCCCCTCACAAGTAGCTAAAATTTGAGTTCCACGCTAGATGCTTTTACAGCTTTTGCAAGATCTGTACTTACCTTTGCCTCGAGTGATCATTTCTACGAAGACTGATCATTTTGAGCGTTGACAGGTAGCTGTACCTGTTCCTTAGTTCGGTTCTTAGTTCCTAGCTATAATTTAAGTTTGTGGAAAATAACGAATTTCCTGCTATGGAATAAGATTGCAAACCCCGAGTTATCGATCGCAGGAATCGCAATTGTTAAGGTTCCGGCGGCACACGTGGCAGAACGCCACCTTTACTTTGCCAGGACCTTGCTTCCCGTTATGACCACTTTCTTTCGTTTCGTTTCTATTCGCGATTCGATTCGATTCGACCAGCAGCTGGCAGTTTTGTTGCCAACCCTTTTCGTGTCCTCGAGTGTCCTGCGTGCCGTGCGTCCCCTGTGATCCTCGATTCGAGATCCCTGGAGTGATCACGCAGGTAGGGCCTCGAAATTACCTGGCAGTGTCCTGTTCTGTGCTTCCTGGCCAGCGTATTGTTTGTTTTACTTGTATCTGGTGTGCCCCCGTCTGTGAAGAAAGCATTTCACCGAAGAGGGAAGGGAGGGAAAGGAAAGGCCCAGGGGTTGCGCGATTCCTATTCCCGATGCTATGTGCGATGCGAGGCGATGCGATTCGCTTCGATTCAAGTCCGACAGCTGCCGGAGAGCTTTCTTCTGCGAAAGCTCCACCAGCTTAAAGCACTCGCGATCCACCTCTGTCCATACAGCGGCGGTCGTGAATGTAGCATTAATCCTCATCAGGAACAAACAGAGCTTAGCTATTAAAAATATAAGTTGTATCCATAGAAATTTTGAAAAGGCTTTAATGTACTTTAAACGTGTTAAAATAAACACTAGAAACATAAAACATTCAAATAGATTCAGATTAAAATTGAATTAATAAATAACAAGAAATAATACCTTTAATTTAATTTTATTTGTATTAATCTTATATATTTACAAACAACGAAAGTCGGCTAACCTGATCCGATCGTTCCTATGGCAGCTATGTACATACATATATGATAAAGTCGTCCAATCTGGCCCACTTAAATACTAATGGGAATAAAAAGGATACTATCTGCAATATTTTAATCAGATAGCTCAAAAAATGAAAGACTAGTTTGCGTAGTAACGGACAAATGAACGGACAGACGGACAAACGGACATGGCTAGATCGACTCGTCTGCTTATGCTGATGCTGATCAAGGGTATACAAAATACAAATCAGAAAGAAACCCGCATTGATATTTTCAAGTGTTGTGGCTTATAAATATAATATTTTTTCTATGGTTAGCTTGATCCTACATGATTGACCGCGACTGTAGGTGTGAGTATTTATTTTGTGACCGCTTTCGTTTGGTTTTTATCGGTGAGGGGAGAGAGTGGTGAGGGGAGAGAGTGGAGAGAGGGAAAGTAGAGGAAGAGAGCGCACTATCAGCGATTCGTGATCAACGTGGCCGGCTGCTAGGGGGCGCTGCTGCCGCGGCCGTTGAACCGCCGAAAAGAGCAGCGACTGCGGCGCCGACAGCGCTTCACTTTACTTGCCTTTATTATTTCTTCTTTTATTTTTTATATTTGTGTATTAACTTTAAGAGGGTTGTTGCCGCCTGTTTACAACTGTTTTTACCGTTGTCTTTGGCGCGATTCCGCCGCTTTTGCGGTCAACACATGTTGCCGAAACCGAAACATCGCTGCCGCTGCCCCCGCTTCTGCTGCAGCGCGAAGCTGATTGCAACGTCGGCAGCGGCAGCGTGCAATGTCACGTGTGTGTAACAAAAATAACTGAAAAGGGGGGAGGTGGAGAGAGGGAGGAGAGGCAAAGAGCAAAGTAGTAAACTGCGAGAAAGAGCGATGTTCGACATCAATAAGTGACCGGAAATAACAAATAGTTGACGCGATATGCTACTTGGTGTTGTTGCTATTTTCGCTGTTGTTATTATGCCTGCTGTACGCATGCAATGCGTGACGTAATCCGCTGCACTTTGCCAACTCTTCTGGCTCACAAAAGCCAACAACAACACAAAAGAGCACACACACACAAATGCAGGTACGATCGCTGACATTTGTGTGAGCAAAAGCGCAACAACTTCGGCAAAGAGCACTTAAAGAGAGCCAAAGAGCGTAAGAGTGCCGGTGTTTTTTATACCCTACACTTGCTTGCTAAATTCAAGAGAATTTCGGGGTGGTGGCCGTAACGGGATTGATCTAGTGACTGATTGCAAATTACAGTATGCAATGGTATATAAGCGATACTTGTAAATATTATAAATATTAAAAAAAATTAATATAATTAATAATAAAAATAGTTATAACAATAATAATAGCTGCCTTTAAATTGCATTTCTTTAAAACTATAAGATGATAAAATATGTTTTTCTTATAATTTATAAAATAATATAATCTCAGACAAATTGAGTTAAATATTCTGTGAAATATGAAAACTGAAAGAACCCATTGTAGAATTTCGCGATTTGCCCACATCTGGCAACGCCACTGTCCCGTAACCGCGTAACGTGGTCATTTCTCCTACTTCTACTTCTCCTACTGTGTCGCCGTCTTCTTTTCGCACAGACACAGACACACACACACCTACAAGTGCTGTCCCACACGAAGTTATTGGCGCTCGGCAACTTTTGCTTGACTCACTTGGCGGCCGCTCTCCCACTCTCTTGGTCTCTCTGTCTGTCACTCTGTTGCTGCTTTGCGGTGTATTACCGCTGGTTGTTCTTGTTGTTGCTGCCGAGCCGTCGGCTCTCCGTTTTGAAATTTTTTCCTCTGTTTCTTTTTTTCGCATTCCCATTTCGCCCATTTCGTTCGGCGCTCGTTCGCCGCGTTAGCTGAGCTCAGTATTTAAATACTCTCTGCATTTTGCGGTCGTCTTTTTCGGAAATACGCGCGGCGTAGTTGCACAACACCAACAACAGCAACAGAATAGCAACAAGAGCAACAACAATAGCAAATTATACAGATCCAAAAACTGAAACGGCAAATATTATAAAATATCACAAGAACAGTGCGTGCGTGTGTGCGTTTGCCTGTTGTTTTTGCATCAGAAAAGAAAAGTCAATTTTTAGTAAATTGAAAAATTCAAGTTGTTGAATTTTGGCATTTATTGAAAGTTTAAAGCTGCAGCAACGGCAGAAACAGTGCGTGTGAAGAAAGAGTGCGTTCAAAAGGAACAAAAATAGAAGGTGTTTTGGTATTTTTTTTTTTCTTTTCTTTTCAAATCTCTGCTGCCTCCTGTCTTTCGTAGTTTTTGCGTAGTTTTTAACACTCACAAAGACCCCACATACGCTTGCATATGCATTCGGAGACCGTTATGCCGGCTTTTGTCGTCGTCTCCTTTTGTCAAACATCGTAGAGGGGGCGGAAAAAAGGGAGGCCAGAAATGTGCTCAATAAAAATCAATTTAGCAGCTGGCAACCAAGAGATAAACTGACCTACTTCCCACTAACTGAACCCGGCTGTAGTTACACTCAACAGTTGGCAACCCTGCCAGCCAGGCGCTAATTAGCCAAACACGTTTCTTCTCTCCTCTGCGCTCCAATTGGGAAAATGGACATAACGGTTCAGTGATGCGATATACCTATCGATAGGCAGGCACCAGGCTGCGATCGATTGCAGTGCGTTGAGTCATGCGAGTGAGCGAGAGGTGTAGAGAGCAGAGAGCAAAAAAAAAAAAAAAAAAAAACACGCCAGCGCATCCAGTAGAAATCACAGTCCAACGGCGAATTAAAGCCCATACGCATGACCAAAAAGAGCAAAAAGAAGAACAGAAACCGAAATCATATCAGCAAAAGCAGCATTTTTTCTACTTCGTTTTGGTTTTTTTTTTTTTTTTTTTTTTTTTGTGTGTGATTAACAAGTGAGACGGAAGCAGCGGAGAGTGAGAGTGAGTGAGAGAGAAGGAGACGTCACAACATTTGTTTGTAATTCTCTAGCTCCCCCGCCTTTCTTTCTCTCGCTCACTCTCCTTGTGCGTTTCCATACGTATATTTGTCATAACGTTCTCCCTTCCTCATCGTCTTATTCTTCTTCGTTTTAGCCTGTCGCCTTTTTATAATTTGTTTTTTTTTTGCGAATTGTGAAATAGACAAAATTGAGAAAAGAAACAACCAGAAGAAGTGTGTGCGATCGGTTAGAAAGAGTGGAAAGAGGCGACGAAGCACAGAGAGCGAGAGAGACCGCCGCCTTAGGTTAGAGATAAGAGAAAAGTGAGACGGCAACTAACAAAAACAAAAAGCAAAGGCAACAACAGCGACATCAAAAACAAATAAATACAAAATGCACGGCAACAATAACAACAACAACAACAGCAGACTCAACAGCAACATCAGTAACAACAATAACTTTTATCAACAAAAACAATCGTTTATACGCTATTTGGATCGGTGAGTTATTGCGTGTGTTGCTGAATTTACACACCACGAAGATCACCACCACAAACACCACGAACACCCCACACACCCTACACCTTCATGTATGAAATTCTCACTTGTGTGTAATGTGTAATGTAAAATCATCAAAAAATACTACAGATTACAATCAAACGATCGAAAAAGAAAGGTGCGAGTCCATTTAAGTCATATGCTAGAACCCAGATCACACAGTCACTAATATCGGTATGCCTTATTATATCTTGGGTGTTATATTCAAGATGGGAATCTATTAATCCCCCTATTAAGCCCAGTTTTTCAAGTATTGCCCTATTATTATTTATTTGCTTCAAAAGACTTTAAATTGGATATCTGTTTGGTGTTGAATTTAATTATTTACGATTGACAAGAGCAAAGACTTGGGGCTGGCTGGCTGGCTGGCTTTTGTTTGTTTATTTCGATTTATTGGCTGGCCGTTGTCGCCGTCCATATGGCTATGCCACGCCCACGTCCACACAGCCCCTTTGTGCTGCACAACTCCGCTGCCCTTCCCCCGCTCCCATTCCCCTGTGCGCCATTTTGTCATTTGCACTGCGCTCCATTTACGTTTGCATGATGATGATGATTATGGTGATAATCGCCAAAGCACAAACAACAAACAAACAACCAGCTGCAGTGGAGAGAAACAGCAACAAGAACGGAATTTGTCATAGGAAAATAGATATATACTAGTAGTATGTACACTTGAGGGAGCGATAATAGCACAAACATGAAATATTCAATAATCCGATTAAAACTAAATAATCAAGTTGGTAGAACTATGAATCAGCCAATGAAGCTTGCAGTTTTCCTGAAAATCGTATATTTCTGTAATAATCACTGATCAGTATAATCCTAACAATAAGCGTAGAAAAACTATGCTAGTTCTGATTACAGATCATGGTAAACGATGTTCTTAGCTTGGATTCAGTTATCTATTTGAAGATATCATGGTGAAGGTATCATTTATACTACTGAGTGATCATAATTAACACTCCTTGATAGCCCCACCAAGTAGTACCTATTATTTTGACAGCCACTGTTGTGGTCTTTCCCCTGGGGGGAATCCCTCCCATTTCGTTTGTGACAAAGGTGACGAATTCGCATTGCTCGATTCGAAAAGTGCATTGTGTGTGCGACAAGTGTCGGTGGCGGTGGCGCGTGAGGCGCTTCACGGTAACACACATGTAGGTGTTGTCACACACGAACACCACACGGGGGTGTGGTAATGGGTACCTACCTCTGGCTGGTATAGTGGTAATGGCCAGTGTGTAATGGGTAATGGGAGGCGGTACCAAGACACCATCTACACACCAATTTAGGTCAAGCTGCCGACAACAGAAAACAGCAACAAAAGCAGCAGCAACAGCGAACTGCTGCAACAACACCCCGAGCTGCTGCTGCTGCTGCTGTAAGCTGGAAAACAAGTTTTTCTATTCCCCATATGTTGACAAATCAAATTCTTTAGATAGCTTTTTATTTTATTTTTATACCCGGTACCCATAGGGTACAAGGGTATTATGGGTTAGTGCCAACCTCTGTCCGTCTCAGAGACTATCAGAGCTAGAGTTACCAAATGTGGTGACAACATTGGAATCTGTTGCACGCAGATCAAGTTTGCTTTAAAATTTGGCCACGCCCACTTGCGCCCTCAAAAATCATAAAAAACGTTAAACAAGCTATACTCGTTATTTTCGGGTTGAAGTTAATAGATACAATAAATGAATAAAATAGAGCGGACGTTTCCTGAAAATTTCAGTAAAATCGGATGATAAACATGGGATATATTAGCAATAAGGTTAGAATTTTAACTCACCGCCCTAAGTCACTGCTGTTGCAAGCTGTAGCCGATAGGTGGCGCACTTGAGCCTTGGCCGTGCGATATAATGGCGCCAGCTGCAGAAGAAATGACAACAAATAACATAATTCATTTTTTGGCGCCGATCAAGCGGGTTTTTATGTGTTCCTATAAAATGTATCATTCATATTTAAGTATGACATTAAATTGCTAAGGTCGGGAGCTAATTCGAGAGGTGATTTATTTTAAAAAGTATCAAAGTAGACTATTATAATGTATGTGCAATTTTAAATTGCCTTTTAGTGTGAAGCGCAAACGTTTAGGTACCGGGTATCTCATAGTCGAGCACAGTCGACTGTAGCTTTCTTACAAAGACAATTATTATATTTAGAAATAATAAGAATGGGGTAATATAAAAGCTTGGTCTCGATAATTATCGGAGTAAAGGAGTCTTATGATCGGTAAAGACTAATAAATAGGGTTTAATTAGAATAGGCCTGGTTCTTATTATCAAAACGTTGTGAATTTTTGGCGCTAACAAATCAATGCATGATCTATGGATCAAAATTAAAGGGTTTTAAAGTCTGATAACCCTGTTAGTAGTATTTATTTGCATGTTTTTATAGCTTTGGATATCGCAGTATGTAAGGTCTTTTGTCAACGAAGAAGGAACTCCTTTCATAAATTTCTTTCACATTTTTTGCAAAGTGTAAAACCTTGGGAGGAGGGGCCAAAGGAGAAGGGGTGTAGATAAGCTCGGCAAATAAAATGCAAGGAGAACGAGAAATAAAAGCAACGCCAACAAATGGGGGAAAACTAACGTTAGTTCAGTGCAGCAGTGTGCTGCTTGTGTGTGTGTGTGTGTCAGCAACTTGTGGAATGCCATTCCACTGGAAAATAGAACAACAAGAAACATTTATGTATGTTATGTTTTATGTACTGCTCATGAATGTGTCTGTGCGTGTATTGTGGCACATGCGTCATTCAGCATGCAGCATGAATCTGTGTCCATGCATATGCATGCATGTGTTATTCATAAATTCATGGGACAAAAATAAAGTTGCAATAAAAAAAGAGTCCGAGTGACAGAGAGGCAGAGAAAGAGAGACAGAGAGAGAGAGAGAGAGTGCCAGCACATCCGACTTTTTCATTCATAAAAATTATACAAAAAGAAACAAGAAGAAAGAACAACAAAGGGGAGGGAAGAAAGCCAGCAACACTCACGCACACACTCCCGACAGAGCAATGCATCGGGTGTGCGTGTGAGTGTCTGCTTGAGCGCCGCCTTTATTATACGAGAGATAAAAGCTGAAGCAAAATGAAGCTAAAAGTAAAAGAAAACAAAAACAAAATAAATACGCGACGGCGCCGACAGTCGACTGCGCTGCTGGCGTCGACTATGCGGCTCTGTGTTGTATTGATTGGATTGGATGTGCTTGTGTACCTATCGGTAGCATACGTTCGTGCCAACGTGCTCGCTGTGTGGGTGCATTCCTGGCACAATCGCGGGCAAATGAATAGAACCAAGTAAATAAGTTTTTACATGAAGATGAAAAGATTTCGCTTTTAAGTGACGGTTGTGAATGAACCAATTAATTATATTCCAGTATATGTAAAATAGTATTAACTAGTGCGAGTTAAGAAAATCTAGAGCTTTATCATCCAGCACTGCCTTTTGGTCGCAAACTACATTTCAAATTAATTAAAATGCTAAATATATTTATATTAAATAGAGTTAAACAAGTGCTACTATTTTGCTTCGGACTGTATGTAAAGGTAGCACATTGATAACAAAACAAAAACGGCAAGAGTGTATGTGTGTGTGTGGAGAGGTCATTTGCTTAGAATCGGTCACATGTCAGCAGAAACAACAACACAAACAAGCAGAATGCAAGCAAGAAAGGTACAATTGTTGCACAGTCTACTGGTTAATGACTTCTCCCCAGAGAGCGAGAGAGCGCGCGCGAGAGAGAAAGCGATGCGCTCTCTTCTCCCATTGGATGCAGGCCTAGCACAATAACAATAACAACAACCACAAAAGCAAAACAAAAAACGCAACGTCAACGAACTGCAACTTGACATTTATTTGCATACACATCGGAGATTTTTAGACTGAAAACGAAACAAAAGCAATAAACACACCACGAGCCACCGCCGGCGCCACAACCACACACCGCACACCGCACACAGATGTGACGCATGCTCAGCAGCAATAACAGTTAGCCGGCACTGTTTGACAGCCACTGTAGCAGCATGCATATGCACATGCCCATGCATATTATATATCGAATTCCAGTGAATCCAAGATCGCACGCTAAAAAAAAAAATAACAAAAAAAAATGAAGAAAATAGCAAACGGTGGCAGAATTGGCGTTGCTACGTTTCGCCTTTCGCGGTTCCTGGAAAAGCGCCACAGGCCGAGAAATCGTCTGAGAAATGTGCAGAGTCATAAACAAACTGAAACTCTATGCAGAACTTGATATTTTTGATACCCTTTCTATTAATTGCTTTATTCAAATAAGGATTCGGTCTTATTGTGCACTAAACAGCAGTATTTTGTAAGCCCTTAGAAAGCTTAATTAATTCAATAATGTGCCCAGGTGTGCTATTTTAGCCTAAAGGAAAATAACAGCACAATTAAATCAAATTATAAATAAATATACATAATAAAAGGAAATAAGAGCACCATGTCCCTCGGTGTACACAGCAACCTAGAGCTGGGATACTATCGCTGGTACTATGGAGGTATCGAATGGTTACCTTTCTGGGCCACTATCGATTGTTTTTCGTCACTATCGATGGTGCGAATAATGCTGATATCCTACTATTTTTGCAAAGAAATGCATGGATAGAATAATATTTTTGTTTTTTTTTTACTCAAATCATATGACTTGAAGTTTCTTGTTTTGTTAGAGAGTTGATATCCCATTAAGTTTCTTATATTTTTATTTTTATTTCGTACATCACACTGAACTGATAAAATAATTTTGATCTCTAATAATTTAGGTTACAGTTAAATTTAATGGCATTAAATATATAAAAGATGAGAAATACATTCGAAATTGCTTTTATTTGTATTTTTTAAAGTGCCTTACTGAAAATCGATACTATCGATAGTATCGAATGGTCGCTCTCAAAACATCGAAAATATCGAATGGGACGACTATCGATAGTTTCCCAGCTCTACAGCAACCGCTGTTATCAGACCACCATACTAGATGTTACAAACATCTGCTGAAAAGTATAGCAAACTTTTCCGAAAGGGTACAAGAACCGGACAGTGGGCGGTGAATTTCAGGGGTGTTGACTGTAGGGAGACAGTGGAGAGAGAAGAGAACGAACGAAGAGAACAGTAAGGAGGAGGTGGGGGGGCTGCATGTAAATGGTGAACGGAATGCCGGAATGCGTTGATCTTCCGCTAGTTCCTGCCCCCTTCACATCGCAAAGAAGTATTTTTCTGCAACTCATAGCAGATGGTGTTAAAGATGCCATAACTCGGATTTCTCTATAATTCAGCAGAATTGTATGGTCCCATTAATGCACTTTATATGCTAAAAATTACCCTTATAACGAGCTACAATATAGAGCTAAAATCCGGGAAAGGAGTAATCTTGAAAACTAGTTTAAATTCCAGGCAACATTTCTCTCCCAGGAAAACATTTAATCCATCTTGGTAACCGGATAACTAGGGTTTTGTGTGATATGATGGCGCCTCGAGTATGTTTATTCTGTGAAAGAAATTGACACTCTTTGAACTATAAACAAGAACCTCAAATAAAAAGCAAAAGTTTGCAAATAAAGAATAAACAAAACAAAGGGGGTTTGTGGTAGCTTAATCCGTAAATTGGGCTAGCTTTAATTTGTACATAAATGAAATACTATTGATTCCTCTTTAGGCTAAATTGTGATTTTTTAAAATGCTTTCAATAAAACTATTCTCGCGTAAACCCAAACTCGCTTCTTGTTTTTATTTGCCAACCACAGTTTGACATTCGCGCACGCGTGGTTTGACGGCTAATTAAAGAGAGCAGCGGAGGAGAGTAGAGTAGAGTGTGAGAATCGAAGAATTGAAACTGTTAATTAAGAAAAATGCCGAACTCACAAAAGCGAAAAGAAGAAGCCACAACAACAATAACAGCAATGGGAGAGAATGGGAGAAAACGAAATGAGCCCAGCATCAGCTCCACGCGTCTCCTCTTTACTTCGTCTCCTCACTCTCCATTCTCCACTCTCTGGTCTCTGCTCTCCTTCTTCTTCTTGTTGTTGTTGGGGCTTTTCTTCTTCTTCTTGTTATTGTTGTTTCGAGAAGTTGGCGGCGACTGGAGTGAAATTACTTCCAAGAAATATAAACACGATATTAAATGTGCAACATTCCAGGCGTCGTTTGCCGCCTTTGCCTTCCTCTGCCTTCTTCGGCTTCTCTCGTTCTTGTTTTCTTTCCCGCTCTCATTTCGATTCTTCTCCTCCTCTTTCTTCGATATCCTGGAAGATCAACAACAGCAAACAGCAGCCGATCTCTTCCCGCGTTATTATTGCAATGCCGTTATGACAACAGGATGTTTATTAACCTCAACGTTGGGCGTTTAGCTGAACAAAATGATACATTGAAATGAAACAGGACCGATTTTAGAACTAATTAAATATATATATTTTTCTTTAATAGCTTTTAATTGTCACACAATTTGGTATTAGACATTTTTTGATGGGTAATATCTCAAGAAAGAGACATTTTCGGGGGGTTAAGAATATTCCTTAAAGCTCGTAGTTGCGATGTCTCCTTCTTCTTCTATCCCCATGCACTTCTTCACTTTACCTTTCTTCTTCTCTCGCTCTTTGTGCCATGCTTTCAATTTGAATGTTACATTTTTCGTATCGCTCCCACCCACAAACACCCAACACACTCCATACCACACACACACACATCTGGGCATTGTAACACTAGTGGACAAAATAATAGTTAAATAGTTTGATTTTGACATCTTTAATTTAATTTGTCTGACAAAAAAAAAGTATATAATATAAAATAATATAATTATACCCGATACCCATAGGGTACAAGGGTATTATGTGTTAGTGCCAACCGAGAATGTATGTAACAGGCAGAAGGAGGCATCTCCGACCCCATAAAGTATATATATTCTTGATCAGCATCACCAGCCGAGTCGATTTAGCCATGTCCGTTTGCCTGTCCGATCTCAGAGACTATAAGAGTTAGAGTTACCAAATTTGGTGACAGCATTGGAATCTGTTGCACGCAGATCAAATTTGTTTCAACATTTGACCACGCCCACTTGCGCCCTCAAAAGTCATAAAAAACGTTAAACAAGCTATACTCGTTATTTTCGGGTTGAAGTTAATAGATACAATAAATGAATAAAATAGGTCGGACGTTTCCTGAAAATTTCAGTAAAATCGAAAGATAAACATGGGAGATATTAGCAATAAGGTTAGAATTTTAACACACCGCCCTAAGGCACTGCTGTTGCAAGCTGTAGACGACAGGTGGCGCATTCGAGCCTTGGCCGTGCGATATTATGGCGCCAATGTATGTATGTGCAATTTTAAATTGCCTTTTAGTGTGAAGCGCAAACGTTTAGGTACCGGGTATCTCACAGTCGAGCACAGTCGACTGTAGCTTTCTTACTTGTTTTTAATATATTTTTAAGAGATCTGAAAGGATTACACTCCTCCAAGTTCATGCCAAATCTAAAAGGGGAGTCTAAATTTACTCAAGAAAAGTCAAAATTAATTTTAGAACTTAATTTTTCATTTGCTTATTTTAAAGTATATACAAAAAGATGTATAGGTTTTTATATGCTGTAAATTAAATGACTATTTTCTTTGGGTAAAGTCAAAACTGTTTTTATTTTGTCCACTAGCTATATACGTATATATCCGGAAATCTCCGTCTCTTTGGGTGCAGCACAGTGGACTTTTGGTCATCCTCCTTACAAGCATCCTGAAGAATATATATGCATACTATATACATCTATAATCCAAACCCAGATCACTCGTATTCTCACTCGCTCGCTCGCTCAAATCGCTCTTTAGATGTTAGTTGCGCTGCTCTCTGTTTCTCTTACTCCCCGAAAAATGTCTCTTTAACCGACTGCTTTGTGCCTCTTACCACTCTTTTTTCTATTCGCATATATTTTTGTGTTTTAACAAATTCATTTTCCCCATTCTACTGCCCACTGTTCCGCTTCCCCAATGCCTTTCCCTACTGCGAATTTCCTCTTGTTTTTGGACAACTATCATTACAACTTCTACTACGGCCACTTACTCACTACTTACTTACTTACTTTCTTACTTACCTACTTACTTACTACTACTATTTTTGTTTGTTTTGTGTTTGTTTGTTTTTCTTGTGTTCTTGTGTGTTTTTACGCTATTTTCTTCACAGTGTTACGACATCAAAAATCTTAATAAGCGGCATACCGATGCAAACACGATTCGAAGACATCGAACCGCTACTGAAGCCCTATGGCATCGTCAAACAGTGTGAGGCTATTTCTAGTAAGGATCAAAATACTCAAACAGTACATATAACATTCGAAAATCCTGAGCAGGCGCAAAGGTATATACCCAAAAAAAAAAAAAACAAAAAAAAAATCTACTCATCTAAGAACTACCTCTCTACCTTTACCTCCACCTCAACCTCTACCACTCTCTCTCTCTCTACCACTCTCTCACTCCAACCGCATCCGAATCCTGGGCTTAACACCAGACCTGGTCACAGCTGCGGGTCTCGTGTTAAACGCAGATCCGGAACCTATATATATCATCTCTATGTCAGTTATTCGGGGAGCGAGGTCGAGCTGAGCTTTTATATATTTTTGGGGGCTTTATTTGCATTCATACAGCGCATATATTGGGGTGGATGGGGCTTGTGTGGCTATACCTCTCTTCCCATTGTTCAGTGTTTCTTTCAAATCATCCAAATCTTTCCAAGCGCTCCCTGTTTTCCGTTCTAAATTCGATCGAAGTTTGTAAGAGCTTGTAATAATAATTATTACATTAATTATTAATTATTATTATTATATTATTAGTAATTATTATTTTCAATAAGAATTTTAAAGAAAAAAGGAAAAGAAAGACAAAAAATAATAATAATAAAAAAAGAAGAGAATATTTCCTCACATTATAAAGGAAATTAGTAAAAATCAAACTTATTACAAGCGATCAAAGTTGGAAATTGGAAACTCACGGAAGCCAAATTTTAAACAAATTGCAGACCCAAACCCATACTAATCATGGACTCCTTCCTTCATTTATTTCATTTCCCCCCACAGAGCTGCTGGTGGTCTGAACGGTGTCGAGTTTGAGGGCAGCAAGCTGCATGCCGAGCAGCTGGATAAGAACCAGCGGCGCAGCCAGCGCAACCAGCGCAACCCGTATCCGGGAATGCCCGGCCCCGGCCGACAGGCGGACTTCCCGCTGCGTATTCTTGTCCAGAGCGAGATGGTGGGCGCCATAATTGGCCGCCAGGGCAGCACCATCAGGACGATCACACAACAGAGCCGTGCTCGGGTCGACGTCCATCGCAAGGAGAATGTCGGGTCGCTGGAGAAATCAATAACGATCTATGGCAATCCGGAGAACTGCACCAATGCCTGCAAGCGCATCCTGGAGGTGATGCAGCAGGAGGCCCTCTCCACGAATAAGGGGTAAGTCGTCCGTCTTAGCTATGAGTGTATCTCAAGTCTAACCATTCTTCTTTTGTTGGAACAGTGAAATTTGCCTCAAGATACTCGCCCACAACAATCTGATTGGACGGATCATTGGCAAGTCGGGCAATACCATTAAGCGGATCATGCAGGACACCGATACGAAGATCACCGTCAGCTCGATCAACGACATTAACAGTTTTAATCTGGAGCGCATAATAACGGTCAAGGGCCTGATCGAGAATATGTCACGGGCGGAGAACCAAATCAGCACCAAACTGCGCCAGAGCTACGAGAACGACTTGCAGGCGATGGCGCCGCAGAGCCTCATGTTCCCCGGTCTCCATCCCATGGCAATGATGTCGACACCGGGCAACGGCATGGTCTTCAATACGAGCATGCCGTTCCCCTCGTGTCAAAGCTTTGCCATGTCCAAGACACCGGCCAGCGTCGTCCCACCGGTCTTTCCCAATGACCTACAGGAGACCACCTATCTTTATATACCGAACAATGCTGTGGGCGCCATCATTGGCACCAAGGGCTCGCACATTCGTAGCATTATGCGCTTCTCGAACGCATCCCTCAAGATAGCACCCCTCGACGCCGACAAGCCGCTGGACCAACAAACGGAGCGCAAGGTGACGATTGTTGGCACACCGGAGGGTCAGTGGAAGGCGCAGTATATGATTTTCGAGAAGATGCGCGAAGAGGGTTTCATGTGCGGCACGGATGATGTCCGCCTCACCGTCGAATTGCTAGTGGCCAGCTCTCAGGTAAAATCCTTATATCCTTATATCCTTACCTTAAACTTCTTATTTATTATATGTCTTACCTCCAGGTGGGTCGCATCATTGGCAAGGGCGGCCAGAATGTCCGCGAGTTGCAGCGAGTGACGGGCAGTGTCATCAAGCTGCCGGAGCATGCCCTAGCACCGCCGTCTGGCGGCGATGAGGAGACACCGGTACACATCATTGGACCCTTCTACAGCGTACAGGTGAGCTTAATTATTTACAAGCTACTAAGCTCAACATTAACCCTAACCCACTTACCCTTTTTTCACAGTCTGCCCAGCGTCGCATTCGTGCCATGATGCTGTCCACAAATCCACCGCCAGTAACCAAAAAACAGAAAGCTGCCAAAGAACAATTGCAACAACAGCAACAGAGCCTAGCCGGCGCCGCCGCCACCAGCGGGGCCCAGCAGCAGCAGCAACAGTCGCCAACATCGCAACAGCAGCAGGCGCTGCCGCCGCAATTGCATCATCAGCCTGTGTCGTCGGCGTCGTCATCGTCGACGCCGCCTGCACACCATCAGCAGCAGGCGCCGACGGCAGCGACCTCGCTTCAGTTGCAGCAGCAACAGCAACAGCAGCAGCAGCAGCAGCAACAACAGCAGCAGCAGCCATCGCCGCCGCCTCCTGGCAATGCAACTGCGACCGCAGCCCAGCAGCAGCAGCAGCAGCAGCAGTTGGCGAGCTCACAGCAGTAAGCAAGGAGTCGCCGCCGTTGATTAAGATGAGGAGATGAGAGGAGAGGCGCCAACAATAGCCAAGGCAGGGTTTTCTACGGTTGATACTACCTCCAAACACACAACATACCCATCTACCATCTACAATCCACAAAAAAAAATCAACAAAAAACATAAAAAACACCCCCCACCAATCACCCACAATTACTACAAACCCTACTACTATTACAAAAATATACGCCACCTTTGTGCTGGCACAGGCGACGGCAAAAGTAAGCCAGGCAGGAACAGGAACACTTCTCTTCACGAAGTGGAAGACAGAAGCAGCAGCAAGAAGAAGCTGTACTAGGTCATAGTTCAAGAGAAGATCCACAAGAGCCACAGCAGGAGTAACAACAATAACAATAACAATAATAACAACAACAACAACAACATTCTTCATTTGCATGCTAAGAAATAAAGAGAAAACGTTAAATGGAAAGAAAGCGCTATCGCTATATCGTTCGCCAAAAGCCACCACAGCACCCCCAGCTTTGTGTTGTTGCTCCTCCACTTTTTCACCCCCCTTCCCCATTCGTTATGTGAACTTTTGAACAGTTTTTCCCTTTCAATAGGCACTAACAACCCCCTCCCCTACCCCCTTTGAGATAATCAGAAACTAATTTGAAGCAGCAGCACAAAGTAACTGAGAGAAAACCCCCCTGAAAGTACGGAGGAAATGGAAAGCTAAAGAAGGGAAATTTAGTAGTGTATGCGTTATATTTTTTTTTAAATATATATTTAAATATATAAAACGTTTATTTTTAAATACTTTTTTTTTAAACAAAGATTTAGTAAGAGCCCCTATATTTAAGTAGAACGTCGTGACTTGAAGTAAAGCGAAAAGAGAGAGCATAGCGCGGAGTAATGAGATTGAGGATCAGGCAGAAAGAGGGAAAATAAATAACCGAAAACTAAATAATAATTGTACACAAATTCAAAAGCCAGAACGAAAGAGAAAGAAACCGAGACACAACCCAAATGCATTGAAGAACATTCTGAAACATGCACAGAAATACGAGAAATACGAGAACAAGATGCTCTAGTTAGGAGATATCCTTGTAGTAGGACAGGTAAGACAGTTATGTGCACAATGTGCGGCAGTTGATGCAACTGTTGTTGGCCCAACCATTCGCTGTTATACCAAGTATAACAGACCAGACCTCAACCCAAACCCAAGCCCAGACCACCAAAAAGAACTGTTATACTACAAACTATCAATGTATACTGATAGGCTGATAGGGATGAATAAGGATAAGGATGTGGATATATGGGATATGGAATGCCAGCGAGAGCCATGTTTACTGTACTGTACAGCTGTAAGATAGTTTTGTCGAAGCCTGACGAGTTGTTTTGTGTGTATTATTGGATACACCAGCTTATCTTCTTTTTTTCGCAAGAATTGTTGATTATACTTAGTCGGAAGAATCGGGAGAAGAAGGGCGAAGAACGCGAAAGAAGCGAGAGAGCGAGAGCGCGAGATAGTGTTAAAGAAACTATTGTAATGTGTTTGCCTTGAAATGAAAACAAAAGAAAACTAAAAGCTAACTAGAAATGAAATGACGGTGCTGAAATGTTAATTTTTTTTAAAGGACGTTACGTTACGTTAAGTGTTACGTTATAACGTTTGAGCGTGTATGAGAGAGACAAGCTGTTATACATGGATGGGACACTACAATAAATACGCCAGCCAATCAGAAAGATCCAATTTAAGCCCATAAACTAATCAAAAACTCAAACAACCTTTAAAACTGAGCAGAATGCATTTCGTAGGGAGCGTAGAATAGTAGAACCCTATGATAGTATGACAGTTATAACAATATGACCAAAACCCAACCCAAGTAACTGAATCGGAGCAACAAACAATCAAACTACAATATATAAACAAGCCAAAACAAGCAACAATATAGCAATAGCCCAGTTTTGTGTTGTTTTAAAGCATTCACTACGCCTATTAACTAATTACTAACTAAACTATGCTACGATCTTTTTTTTTTGTTTATGTAACGTAAATATATTAAACTGTTTACTAGATATTCCATAGAATTAATGTTACGCAGTAGAGCCCTCCAGTACCTCCCCAGCGAACCAACCCTTTTGTTTGTATAACACTTGCATCGGAGACAGACGGAAAAGAACTGTTCTATTCAGGCATTTAAATCAAGGAAAAATCAACATTTCGGCAAAAAATAAAAAAAAACGTAAACGTAAAAATCAAGAACAACAAAATTAAAAACAATTTGAGCGGCACATTATTTTGGAAGAAATTGACATGAAAAAAATCTAAATTTTTGGACGAAAGGAAAACATTTAGCCAGCAAGCAGCGTGTACAAGCTTTAGGGCAGCCCAATTTTTTCAATATATCCCACTTTCTTTGGTCTTTTTTAAGAAGAATCTAAAGAAACCCCAAAAACAAAAGCAGAAGCAAACAAGATGATGAAGAACTTTGAAGAAGATTGAAAAAGTAATTAAAATACCTCAATGTAAGTGCATTATCTTCTACAAAAAAAAAAAACTAAAAACAAAAAATAAAAACAAACAAACAAACAAATACAAGAAAAACTCAAAACCAAACTTACGAAGCGTAACAATGAAAAGAAATGCTATACAAAAAAATATCCTAATGAAAAGCAAAGTATGGAATACCCACACTAATTTTGAAACGTAGTTGTAAGCAAACACAAATAACCGAAAGAGAAAAATGAAATAATGAAAGGAACTAAGAAAAAAGAAAAAAAAAAACCGACCAGAATCTGAGTAAACAAAAAAGAAACCGAAAATTGGAAAAGGCATATCACCAACTCACAGAAGAATCGAGAATACGAATCTTCAAAGTGTCACCGAAAGGAATGGCGAACGGCGAATGGCGATTCTTTTACCAAAAGTTTCTGAGAGCCAAAAAATTAAAAAAAAAAAAAAACAAATAAAAATCAAATTTAAGCAAATCCAATCCGAACTCAATCCAATTCAAATCAATTAAACAATCACTCACCCACCAATGCCCTACGCGAAATAGTTTTGGGTCGAACTCACCACCCAGAGATCAGATATCTACATATTTTGGACCATACCAACTGATGAAGCAACTGGAGATTCAACTAAGGACTCAGCAGGGGGATGGATGTAGGATGTAGGATGTAGGAATACCGAATACCGAATACAGACGTAACGAGACGAGGAGGGAATGGGAGGTGGAAGTGTATATAAGAATGTTGCTAGGCATTAACATTGATCCAAATGCGTGACATTTTGTTTTGTTATACTTGAGAATCTATATATGTATATCTATATATGAATATGTATACAAATCTAAACAATTTCATCTCTTTTTTTTCTTATAATAACGAATTACGAATACAAATTCTTATTAATTAGTACATCTTTTTATTTATTTTTTCCATTGAAAAATGTCCAAAGTTGTCAATGCAAGGACCTATACATATGCATATATATAGATATATATAGATATGTGGATCTATGCTTAGAAACGATATTTATAAAGAACGAACGGAACGGAATTTTTCTAAAAGATTCCAGAAAAGAAGGAAAGAACAAAGAAATGAAAATTATTATTCCAAATGCTGAATCAAAGAGAAGTCAGATCGACGAGAGACGAGTGTCGAGTGAAGAGTGTCGAGTGACGAGTGACAAGTGAAGAGTGAGTAGGGACGGGACGAGACGAGTTAATAATTTAGCTATAGCTCTGGTTTATTTCGATGGGGGTTATTAAACATCATAAACATAATATAACGAATATATAAAGAATGGAGAACAACTGAAAACTTGTGAGTTAGCGTGCGCGTTGAAAACGAAGACAAAGATAAAAGTAAAGATAATGGTAATGATAACGATAACGATAACGATAATGATAACGATAACGATGTAGAAAGAGAAAACTCAGTTGAAGATCGACGAGAGCAAAGCGCGATTGTGAGGAAAGTGAAAAGCAGAAACGAAATTATTTTTTAGTATTTAGAGGCTATTTTATATCGTTATTAAAGCAGGTAGGAAAGTGAGGCAACGGTTAGGAGGAAAGGACGAACGAACGAACGGATGATAGATACCAGCAGTAAAAGCAAAAAAAAATGAAAGGCGGTTTAGCAAGGGATAATTGAATTTTAGCCAAAATGGAAAAACGAAAAACTGAACAAAGCCAAATTTCGAGAAAACAAAATAGAAAGAGGAAATGGCATGAGTGTGACACATATTTTACAAATTTCAAGTTTGGATTGCTTTAATTTCAATTTCTGAATTTTTAAAATCTATTTACATTTCCAACGTGTCACGTCGAGTCGTGTCCATCTTTGTACAGTTGTTCTTTCCAGAAAACGTCCACCAAGAGTTAAAATTTAATTTTCCCGTTGAGGAAACGAAAAAAAAAATGGGAAAAACAGAAAAAGAATAATGAGAAAAGTACTTTTTTGTGTTGTAAGTTGTGCCAAGTACTGATAACGTTTAAGGTGTGATAAACTCGTTTTTAAATTTAACAACTATTTAAACTATAAAAACTACTTACTAAAACAAAACAAAAACAAAACAAAAAATTAAAATTTATGAACAAAAAAAAAACACTTATTATTTAACGACGACAAAAATGCTTTTGATGTACATTTTATACACAAACACAACATTACCCAAACACAAACAACCAACCCACAAAAGTACTTTGACAACAAGCCGACTTCTTTTGGAAATAGAAAGACCTGAGGAAACCCCCCATGGAAACATCAGTTTACAACACAAAATCAACAAGAACAAAATTTGCTTTGCTACCAGAGAATTCGAAATGTTTTTTTAATTTAATTTTGATTTTTATAATTATATAATTTAACATAAAACGAAGACAAACACGTTTGTACTCTTTAAAAATGAAACGAAACGAATAGGACGAGGAGAGATGAATCGATGTCGATGAAAAAAAGATTAACTCTTAGCAAGCATAAACAATGTAATGAAACTGAGAGTAAGGGAAAATAACTTTTTTAAAAAGGCATATTTTTTTATATATGTACATATATATAAATATTTACAAACAAAAACTACGCGAAAGAAAGGGAAAAACGTTTTTAGCGGTACAAACATGAGTACAAATCAAGAGTTTTATTATTATTTTTTTTTTATATGTTTTTTGTCTATTATGAAAAGGGATTTTTAACCTATTGGATGGAAGGAGTTTTCTTAAGGCATATACACAAAAAAAAAGAAAAAACAAATAACGGAAACTTGAGGTTTGTTTTTCAATTGTTAGGAGCGTGAGAGAGATAGGTAGAGATCCAGAGAGAGAGGAACAGTTGATAAACGAGACATTCTTTAACGATTAACGATAGGGATAGCGATAGCGATAACAATATAACGCGAGCTTAAACGGAAGCTTGACAGCAGCAGAAGATCAACAACAGAAGAACCGTTAGCCACGCAGAAAATGTAAAAGAAAAAGAAAAGGAGCGAATAAGCAGAGCAAATAGCCCAAAAAGCCAAGCCGCCACTCACACAGTGAAGATGATGAAATACGATGATAAAAGCAAGTGACTAAAGCTAAAACAAAAACTATAACTAAAGCTAAACAAGGATTTAATTACTAAGGTGTTAGAGATGAGCGATATCCGATGAAACAGCATTAAATTAATCGATACAAATTGGGGGTTAATTATTTTTTAGTTTCGAAAAGAAATTTGGACGCAAAATCAGCCAGAATCCAGAGCAGACAGAAAATGAGTCCGAAAAAAAGCAGGCAGATCCAAAATCACTCTGAAGGACGACACAAAAAGCAAACTAAACTTGAAACAAAAAATCAAAGCAGAACGCATGGAATGGAAACAGCGATCTGAGTCAATACAAAAGCAAAGACGAAAAGAAAACAAAATAATGAAAATATGAAACTAATACCGAAACTGAACATACAAATTTTCGAAAAGAAAACATGAACTTCAGAACATGAAATAAACTTTCAACATTTACTATATATTTTTAGCACTTAAGCATCAAAAAATGGAAGAATAAAACCAATTGTGTCAGCCGTAAGAAAAATGTACTAAAAACTATATACACACACAACACTTAAAGAAAAAAAAATAAAAAAAAAAAACTAAAATCAAACCTAATGAAATCACAAAAAAAAGAAACAAGCTATTATGAAGAAAAGCAAACGAGAACTTCAAAAATATTACTAATTAAAACAAAACACAATAAGGAAAACGCAAAAGTTTTGAGTACACACACCACACACACACACTAAATTCTCTATGTAAAATTCGATAAAAACCCCTATTCGTAATGTAAATGTGTAACAATTGCAAACGGCAACAATAGCATCCACAAGGTCTTATCCAAAACTTATTAAAAAAGAAAGCGATATATAGGCAATACGTTGAACGAAAAGCGAAATGAAACGTAAAGGAGAACGCGCGGATAGGAAGGCGAGGAGATGGAACGAATTGAAATGAAACGTAATGACCCCCAACCCCTGAGCTTTGTTTGTTTTTGTACATTTCAAGCATTTTGAATATATATACCCTATATATATATATATATAAATATATATTTGATAGTCTTTATTTAATATTATTCATATATATAAAATATACATATATTTTTTTTATTGTTTCGATTTGTAATAAATTATACACGGTAATCAACTGGAGACTGAGCTACAACATATATTTAGTTACCGTTATATTTATTGCAAAGACACCACACACACACCCACACACAACTCACATGCAACATCAACTATCCTAAACTACAACAACGCTAACTAAATAACTTAAAACTAACAACTAAACTCTAAACTAAATGAGAACCAATAATCTATGAAGCATACATAAGCATATTTAAAGTGTAGATCGATAAACCTGGAAACCTGCGTAGTAGCGGGTTTATTGCATTTTGTTTGGCATCTTTGAAACGATTTCCAATTGATTTTGAATGCAAAAGTGGGAATATCCTACGATTTCCACGATTATTTACTTTGATTATTTTTATTAATTTTTTGTTGTGTAATTTCATTTTGCCGCCACCACCCCCTAGCATCCCATCCCCCCATCGAGCACCTCTGCCCCCGTCCTATTAATCATCCCTCTTGATTTCCCCCCCATTTCATCCATCCAGCGCCTGGTTTGCCTGTGTGATAGTAGTTTATAATTAAAGCCATCCGCTGGACACCACACACCTTCGCCCCCATAAAACCCCGCACCCCCCCTCCATTAAGTGCATCCCCCCTTCCACACTATAATTTTTGGAAATTTTTGAATGGCGAGCATACAATATAGAAACCACTTTAAACATTTTAATAATAAATAATAATAAACTAAATCTTAAACGAAAAAAATAAACATAAAGTTAAAGAGGAAAATTTACAAAACAAAAGAAAGCTAAAAGAAAAGAAAAAACAAACAAAAAAATACAACTATTTTTACATTAATTATTTTTAAATTTACGTTTATCTTTACCTAAATTAGTCTAGACTTTTTTTTTGCGTCGTCTACTTTTTAAACGTTAAGTTCATTTAATCTACACATAATCTTCATGAGGATGATGATGTGACGACACAGGATGTATCTACACTGTACATTGTATCTACATTAAAGAGCTAAAATATCTATAAATATTATAAATATAACAAAAAAAGAGTAAAATATTATTAAAAAAAACCAAAAAAAAAACAAACAAACAAACGATTATTTGACATTTGCTTATTATTTCTGTTGTAGTTCAGTATTTTGATTTTCAGTTATCCTTCGTTGGTTATGCCTTTTCGATTTCGATTGCAACTCCTGGACCCTCCGATTCCCGATGTTCCGATAAGTTCCGGTGTTCCGTCATGCCGTTCGTTTCGCGAGGGTTTCGATATTGTCTTTGTACCAGGCCCCAAAGTTAAAAAAGTAAAGAAGTAAGCCCTATTCCAAAACAACACTCGTCTAAATTATGAATTTAATGTGAATGTGAGCAAGGTAAAGTCGTCAGATATGAGTACATAGATGTGTATACCTAACTAACTAAACTACACTGTATTTATGGAGTAAAATAACCTAACGTAAACTAAAGTAAAGAATAAATGGATGAAATAACTACCTCAGCTTTGAATATTTCTATAGAAATGTTATTAAATGTATTTGAAAAGCGTAAGAAATATACATACAGCATAAATGCGAGAAGAGACGAGACGGGACGAGACACAAGTTGAGATGCCGCCAGATGGAATAATGTCAAAAGATTACAAGTTTTAGAGCTGCATTTATATAGTATCAGATCGATAAGAAAACATACAAAACAAAAGAAAATAAAACAAGAAAGAAATATATTAAGTGTACGTTTTGCATATTCCTATATAGTTAACTAAACGTAAAATCAAGATGGGTAAACTTGAATACTACTATAACAAATATTTTGCGTCCATTTTTGTTGTTTCCTATACAAAAAGAAAAATCGATGAAAAACCGATTAAAAAATCGATAAATCACAAAAAAAAATAGATATGGATAAAGGGAGAGCCTACCTACCTACCATCATACATATATATATTCCCATAACATTGTAAAACTCTGTGTTTTTTAACCAACGCAACGCAACCAGAACGCTATCCAATATCGGTAGACAGTAACCGTACTAACACTATATATCGAATATCCACTCTGTGTATGTTTTGTATCTGCCATTGGAATATAGATAACCGCGTAAAGGATATAGGACATAGGCTAGAGAGCAGACCCCCCGTTAGAAGACTACTCGGTGTCAGTTGTGTCATAGTTTAGACAGTATTTAGCAAGTACTATGCATTTGTTTACATTACCATTACCATTACCATTACCATTACCCCTAACCGTAACCGTAACCGGTAACCGTAACTGTAACCTACTATCGTAACCAAAATACCATCGTGTTTTCATTTCAATCGCCACCCCATGGAACCAAATCTATATAAACATAGGTGTATCCATACATACTTAACTGCGTAAGATGTTTTCCCTTATCGGTGTAATTAAATGTTAATTGCTAGCTCAATACAAAATTACCAAAAAAAAAAATTGCAAAAAATTACAAAACATTACAATTACAACAAGACCCACATACAGCAAAAACGAAACAGACACACTCACTTACTCACACAGGGCTTTCTAAATTGTATCCCAAGGCCAAGGAAAATATTAGAGAAGAAGCTATACAACTACAACTACAACTAAAACCCAAATACAATTTTGTGAACATGTGAAAAACAAATCGAAAAGAAATTTACTCAATAAATGATTTTTCGTATATAAAAAAGAGCAGTTTTCTTTGACATCGGATTAGACCTGATATAAGCTGCCTTGAAATCTGAATTCTCAATTACAAATATACAAAAGTGCACCTGAAATTCCCAAGTTCGAATTCAGCGTATCAAGTAGCCTTGCATCTAAGAAGTTGACACCTCTACTGTCACATCCATTTTTGTCATTCTCTCCTGATCCGTTGAAGTCAACAAAATAAAACATAAAATTTAAATAAAAGAGAAAGGGAATATATATTTATATAGCCACGCAATATGGAACAAAATCCGCGCCCGCCGCCTCAGCCGGAGCCACAGGTACAGCTCTCCCAAGTGGAGCAAGAAGACCCTGAACAAAAGGCATTGATGGAGCATAAGGCGACCATAGATAAAATTAATAAGACAGTGGTCATTAGACCGAGGAAGCGAGACCACCGCTAGAAGATTACCTTTGCGTGACATTTATAGGTAAGTAAAGCTAGCCGATATAACCTCAAATAATGCCGATATTATTTCATTAGTTCGTAATGAAGACACACACGGTATCATGAAACCATGAAGAAAAATTTTCAGTATAACTAAACGGAGGCTGACGATCTTTTGATTCACACATACATATATTAATTGTAATTACGAAGCCAAGGACTGTGCAATTTGATAACATTTCATTAAGAGACCCCACACGCGGTGATATGGAGATGAGCGCACATAAATATGAAAGAATGAAGCGAATTGTGCAATAATGTATCAACCTAAAAGGGAGGAGAATGCTACATGATTGGCCCTTTCTTAATTCACTTGAATCCCTACTTTTGCGCACATATAATCTAACATCGGAACACAATGTTCTCTATTAATTAATCATAAGTTGGCGAATAAGAAACAAAATAAAAAGCATTCCCAGTATTCCAGTCAGTGTTGCCAATTTACCTAATTTTCCCACTATATTTAACGGGATAAATTTGAAAATACCGGCTAGCGGGAATTACAGCTAGTTTCCAAGCCGAACAAGTCTCAAAACACCCTCAAGATCCCTGCACAGCCCTCAAGACATTCGGTGCTGTCTTACTTCTTGAGGACGGTTTTGGTTTAACATGGTTTTCGGCGCTCCACGTTTCTTGCAAAAATTGAAAACCATCGAAAAGGGTGTGCAACCAACTGGGGCACGGGCGGCAATTCCATTTTCTGAAGAAAATTTCCGGAAACATAGCTGTTTTCAATGGCTAGTTTAGCTTTTTTATGGCACGAAAAGCTGGCAGGACTGATTCCAGTAAGAGTTTCTACGCGACTATACATTGTAAAGTTATTACTTATGTTCCGCACCTTTTCGTGGTCACACAGCACTCTTTTTATCCAAGTCTTGCACCATTTTCATGTGAGCTTTTAAAAAATACAAATCGATGTATCGATAATTTTTTCTTTGCAGCTCCGGTCACATCCAGAGTAACCGTTTATGGTATGTTAAATACTTTATAGTATTTAATGAAGCCAAAATATGGTGGGAAGTCTTTTTTTCTTCGCTTTTCCGCTAGCACTGCAAATTTTTTTAATGATGAATAAGAATTAAATTATTATAAGACTGCCGAAATATTAAGGCTTCTAAAAAGCAATTAAATTGTAATGTATGTGTTATATAAAATAATTAAATGATAAATTAAAATAAATGAGTTCAAATTGAATAGTTTTTATATATTTAGTTGTAGAATAAATAACCCATAAAATGGTATATTATGGTATTTTCGGAGACTGAAATTGTAGTTTTTGGTATTCATTGGGCCGGACAGTACTTCCAATCGTTATCGATGCGGTCACTCTGACTGGTCACACCTCACTTTACGAATTTTGTTCGCCGAGTTTAGGGTTTTTTCGGAACGATTGATTAAATTTTTTTAAGAAAATCTCTATAAAATTGCGTTTTTTTTATTATAAATCACCTAAAATGGCAAAAATATTAAACTAAATACGAGTTTCATCGAAACCATCGATACCAACAGAGGTGGAGAAACATCGACGATTCCCTTACGTCGTAAATCACTTACGTCGTAAATCTTCACGTTTTTGTTCACTTACGTCGTAGATTGTTACGTTATTGTTTTGGATTTTTTAGGGTGAAATTTCGACCATTTGAAATTTTTTTGGGGGAAATCAACACACTTGAATCCACTGGTCACACTTCACGAATTTTGTTCCCCGAGTGAGCACGCGCTTCGTTCCGATTCTGCAAAAGAAGTTTTTATTCTGTGACTTTTGTGAGAAGTTAACAACTGAAGGTATTGTGCTATTTTTATTTACCACCTATGACAGCGCCCAGCGGCGCGCAATGGCGGCGGGGCACGGTGCCTGGTGTCGCCCCTGAAATCGCCCTGAAAATCCGTACCGCCATTGATTTTTTTTCACGTCACCTTGCGCTAGATTCCTTAGTTATGTAATGTGCTAATTTTTTTACTGTGTCGGTGTTGGTTTAATTTGGATATACACTGTATATGTATGGCTAAATCGGCGTTAGGTTTGGCCTAACTACTTTCCACTTAAAATCTCTGAAAAGTGTGCTTATATAATCATGCGAAAAAATGTCGCCGAGCAGAACCAGCAATTAATTGGTTGAAAAAATGCTCATGAGGCGCCGGCGATGCCTAATTGATTCAGAAATCTGAAGTCATTTTTAGTTTTCAGCCACGCTGGAAAATCGGGGGAAAATCCCCCATTTTTTTCACTTTTATTCTATTTTTTTTTGCAACCACGCTGGAACTGCCAACTTATGCAATTCGCAACGGGTTGGCAGGCCCGCGTTTCGGTTCGCACTTGCGGTTTTTTTTTGTTTTTTCTTTCGCTTAAATTGGCCACAATACGCCTCTTACTGTAAATTGAGTTGCACTTTGTGCATTTGTGGGTCTATATGCGGGGAATTCGTTAGATAAAAGTGTGTGGCACTTGATTGTTCTACTGCCCCGTCACACGCACGCATACACTGGCGAATTAATTCCATGTGGTATAGCGCCCTCTCGCTCGCTCCCCTGCCGGGGTCCCAGCTGCGCGTGCAAGTTCTTAACTGTGTGTGTGTACGAGTGCCGTTTTATTCAAGAGAAAATGTAACTGTCTCTTCTCGTGTGACCCGCTTTCTTCTTTCTCTTCGTGTTCTTCCTCTTCTTCGCCGTATCAAAAGAACAAAGTTTTGGCCAATCAAAAAAGGAAAAAAAGTTTCGGTCAGAAAATCGGCAGAACAAACCGCTCTTGGCCGCTTTTCCTAGACCTCCCTCCATCCCGTGTGACGTCAAACGCCGGACGTCACACGTTCAGGTATTCATGTGATTTTGATGTTTATTTTGCCCTTTTGTCCGGCCTTTTAGCGCCATTTTGTACTGATTACAGGCACAGGCTCCATTCCCATCTCTAAGCAAGCGCAGCGATAGTGTATTCGCATTATTTCATTGGAAAATCGAATCAACTGCTTGGATACAAGCGATAAATTTGCGACTCAGCGGAAATTTTCAATGCCCCTTGCTTATTTAAGTCATTCGATGCCCGACTCCACGCCCTTTTTGTTTTTGTTTAGTCGCGAAATTCGAGTCTTCAAGCTGATGCCGATTCAGATTCTGTGTAAACTTGGCCGCCGTTTAAATTTAGATGCAACTCCGCTGCACTTTTTCTTTCTCTAGTTTTTTTTCTTTTTGTGTTGGCTTGGAGCCAACGGTGGCGGCGCTCGTTCTTGTTTTTTATGTAATTTTTTTGCGATAGCGGGACCTTGAAAAAGCGGCGCAGACAGGCCTTATATAAATAACTGTATTAGCAGTCTTTATCTAATCGCTTCACGCACTTTTCGAGCTGCCAGCCGCCCTTCTTCCGCGTGCGCGAAAGAGTGGGGAGAGGGGGGCGTGAGCCAGCAGAATTCAAGAGAGAGGCAGAATTAGAGCGAGAAAGCAAAGTCACATGCTCCGCAGCTGACGCCTTGGCTCATTGCCAACTGTAAATGTAGTTCGAATAGAGAATAGAGAGTGAGCTAAGAGAGCATTCTGTTGTTCTGTTTGTTTTTTCTTCGTTTCTTTTTTTTTTGGCAAGCAAAAGCCTAAACCTCGAAAGGGGTAAATGAAAAACAATTGGCCATATATGCATTTTCGGGACGGTCAAAACGAAACGAAAAGTGTACTTCCTCTTATGCAACACACGGCATTGAATTCTTAGTACTGATAAGCGGCGATCTCGCTCTCGCCCCTGTCCCTGTCTCTGCCCTCTCTCTGTCGCACACGTGCTGTTGCCAACCCAAAACGATAGATGGATGACGCTTTTCGCACGCTCTCTCCCTCTGCCACTGCCACTGGCGCTGCCGCCCCTCTCTCTCTCTCTCTCGCAACTGTTGCTGAACTTGACGTCGACTGCGCGGCCTCCGTCGCCAACGCCAACGCCAACGCAAGCAACGCAGGCAGCGCAGGCTAGCTGGCTGATTTCGGCGAACGGTACTTTCACAAGCAATTCAGTTGCCGTCCGGTTAAGACCTTTGATTTCCAAGGGAATAAGGATAAATATATTTTTTTTCGGTTTTGTGCTGTGATATAAAACACATACAAATAGTACGTATGCAAGCCAATTGAATCTAAATTAAATAACTCGACTGCATCTGCATCTGCATCCAAATCAAATCAACGCGAGTGACGCTCTATATTTTTTTACTTGCAATTTCCAATCAAATTGATCTGATGGAAGAGAATATTCGGTTCGCTTGGTTACATAAACCAGAGTTGAACTTGGTTTTTTTTCTTTGTGCTCGGTGCTCTCGCTCTTATGCAATCAATAACAATGAATTAAGCATAACTCGTCGCCTGGATTGGATACAACTCGAAGAAGCTTTAGCCTTCCACGTGCGACTTTCTTTCGGGACCAACTAGAATTTTTCCAGCTGCGGCTATTACATCACGCTCTCTTCGCAACTGCTGAAGCGAAAGCTTCGACGCTCTCTTTGGCCCCGATTAGATAACCAGACTTGGCCAAAGAAAAGAGAGAGCACTGAAGAGAAACCAAACCAAGTTTCGCTATTGCTCTTTGTCTCTTTGCCAAGTATTACATAAACCCATCAATGAAAAGCGGTGCGGTGCGGCGGCCTAGAATATGCTAATTTAATTTCGCTGAATTTAAACGAAACGAACGCCGCTTCTTCTTTGCACACTTGAAATTCTAAAATTATCGAACACGCTTCAATGGCAAAAGCCAGCTGCAAAAAGAAAAAAAAAAAGCTTAAGAAAAAAGTTCTGGCCCATATAGCCATCCCCCTCGCACCCACGCCAATGCCTATACACCGAATTTTCCATTGAACTTTCTTCTATTCTGTGTTCTCTCTTGTGTGTGGCAATTATGCAATCCAAATAAGCAAACGAATAAAAACTAGTAATATTCAGTTCCAATTAACAACCTAAAGGGGGGGAGGATATGAAATGCAATCTAAATGAAAAGAGTTGCCATGCCACGTAACAGCCAGTAGGAGTCTCTCTTAAATTTCAATGGCAACTCTTTATTGAGTTGTCGGCTCCGTAAACTGGTTGGACTCAGTCCGAATTCGCTGGAATTGCCATTTATTCAAACCACGTGGCAAGTTCAGCCGGCGATTACTAATTGTTGAGGGTTTTTTTTGCCAACGATAACCGGTTTTAGCCATGCCAATACCAATACAGTAACTTGTGATGGCTAACAAATTATTATTATTAGTTTTACCCGTTTTCCCATTGCTCATTTTCATTTGTTTGTAACACTAGATCACCAAAGAACCCCCTAGATTGTGAACCCATTACCATAATCTGTACACATTTCCCCAAGACATCCCATAAAACCCATTTAATCACATGTTTTAGTTATAAGTTATACTAACATTTGCATGTTTAACCATCTTTCCGCGCTCGTTACGTCTTCATTTCTCGCCATACCTTTTTATTTTAACCCCAACTTAACAATTATGTACATGTTGTGTGAAAGAAAGAAAGAAAAAAGAAAAGTGCATGTCTTCGGTTTTTTGGTTTGTATATCTTTATTTACTCTCATATTTTTATTTGGCTTTTGGGCTGTGTGAATCGAAAAAAGTGAATCCATCGTTATCGTTATCGTATCGTTCGTTCGTTTGTACATCCATCATATCGTAAATCGTATATCATAAAATTATGCAACGCATGGGGAACATCCATCCATCCACTTGCCCCAGACGGTGATCACTCCATCAAAATTCCATCAAGAAAGCAAGAGAGGAGGAGGAGAAAAAGACACCGATTAATTGAGAGTTTGGGGACATTACCCGATATGTGTTTACAGCAAAATGGGCAAGGATTTCGATGCTGTTGGATTCGTCAAGGACTTCGCTGCCGGAGGCATCTCCGCAGCCGTCTCAAAGACTGCCGTCGCCCCCATTGAGCGTGTTAAGCTGCTCCTGCAGGTTCAGCACATCTCGAAACAAATCAGCCCCGACAAGCAGTACAAGGGCATGGTTGATTGCTTTATCCGCATTCCAAAGGAACAAGGTTTTGGCTCGTACTGGCGCGGTAACTTGGCCAACGTCATCAGATACTTCCCGACCCAGGCTCTGAACTTTGCTTTCAAGGACAAGTACAAGCAGGTACGACTTTTGGCTAGCTACAATAAGAGTATTCTCGTTTGCTAATAATGCTATTGCACCAATCGATAGATCTTCCTGGGAGGTGTTGACAAGAACACCCAGTTCTGGCGTTACTTCAGCGGTAACCTGGCCTCCGGTGGTGCCGCTGGTGCTACCTCTCTGTGCTTTGTCTACCCCTTGGACTTTGCTCGTACTCGGTAAGTTGGCTAACAGACGGAGAGAGAGAGAAAGACAGCGATCGAGTGTGCTATAACAAATGCTTTTCTTATTTAATCCAAAAATAAATACAGCTTGGCTGCTGATACTGGCAAGGGTGGTCAGCGTGAATTCACCGGTCTGGGCAACTGCTTGACCAAGATCTTCAAGAGCGACGGCATTGTCGGCCTGTACCGCGGCTTCGGTGTGTCTGTCCAGGGCATCATCATCTACCGTGCCGCCTACTTCGGCTTCTACGATACCGCTCGCGGCATGTTGCCCGACCCCAAGAACACACCCATCTACATCAGCTGGGCCATCGCCCAGGTTGTGACAACCGTTGCTGGCATCGTGTCCTATCCCTTCGACACTGTGCGTCGTCGCATGATGATGCAGTCTGGCCGCAAGTCCACCGAGATCATCTACAAGAACACAATCCACTGCTGGGGAACCATCGCCAAGCAGGAGGGCACTGGTGCCTTCTTCAAGGGCGCCTTCTCCAACGTTCTCAGAGGCACTGGCGGTGCTTTCGTGCTTGTGTTGTACGATGAGATCAAGAAGTTCTTGTAAATTAAATTATTAAATTATTCAAACCAGCAAAATACAACAACTACATACAACAACAAAAACTAAAACAAAAGCAAGAAAACTAAACACTACCAGCTAATTATGTTAGATAACTGAGAAAGAGCAACTGCTAAAGGCAACAACAGCAAATGTTTGATCTGCAACCCAAAAAATCACGGCAAGCAATAACACCCCCCCCTTCCATCCTTCTCTCCCTACCCCTTATTTCCTCCGCCCCCCCCTGATATAATTATGAAATTATATTATATATAATAACTGGGAAGTAATTTACGATGGAACGATGGATGGCCAGAATCAATAGAACAACAGCAACCAGCAACAACAACAGCAACAGAAGAGAAAAAATACGCTAGGAGAAGAGGAAACGACTCGGCTCATGAGAGCACCCAGTACACTGAGAGACGAACGAACATAGCGACGATATTGAATTAGTATTGTTAAGTTTGGGTTAGGCTATATCCACTATATCCTATCTGTCATGCTGCTGGGTCGCGCCATCTCCACAGCCAAAACCAGAGTGTTATTATCGATAGGGCGGCAAGGAATCAACCGAAGACCTGTAGGTTCTTTAGCCTCCCGACACGACACGACACGACAAACAACAAACTCAACCTAGGTTGGTTTAAAAATATATAAAAATTGATAAAAATAGTACAATGTTGTGTGTTTTTCTTATTCAACCGATCGCAGCGAGATCTGTGTGTATATATGCCTGGGTATAGCGTATATCTGACCTTGGTTTGGGTTCCAAGGGTTAGTTATCACAGTGGGCCTGCTTGTCTCCCATTAGTCTCTATGGAAACCGAGTTGGGCCTTTAAAATGTAGAATTTATTCCCTACATTTTGTTGAAATACAACAATTGGAATTTCAATTAATGTTTTGTCGCTCTACTTAATGTTTGGAAAGTGTCAATACTAGCAGAGGCATTTTCGCATTAATTAACTGAACTATGAGAATAAAATATAAGCTTAATGCAGACCATTTCCGAGTAATTACCAAACGATTAACTGATTTTTTGGCACATTTATTGGCCAAATCGTAGAAAATACAAAACTGGAAGAAAATATTTCCCTCAAAATGATTCGCACATAAATTCAAGTTCACTCCACAAATTCGTAACCCATAACACTTTTCTACTACTACAAAATATTTTAAAATTCATTGAACACCTGCCTACACTATTGTAAAAGTTACTACATATAGTAACAGTATACAATATACACTGTGTAAATTAACACAGTAATAACTCCGAAAAATCCGATTTTACTGAAACTTCAAGTTCCCTTTGACTTTTAAAACTTCAAAATTAACCAGGGGGCAGTATGCCGCATCGAAGTTGGCCAAGACAACTCCATCGTACCTAATCGAACAGACTTGGCTCAGAATCTCGTTAGTCTGCGTCAGTTCGGGTTTCAGTTCGTTATTGAAATATAAAAATTAATAAATTGCAAAATTTTACGTTGTTTTTAACCACTTTTAATTGACTGATTCATTCGTTTTACCAACCGAAAAAAGCCAACGAAAATTCAAAGATGGGTGATGAAGGCGGCGGTGGCGGTGGTGGAAAGGGCGATCTCAAGTCCTTTCTTATGGATTTTATGATGGGCGGCGTCTCAGCGGCGGTTGCCAAGACGGCGGTGGCGCCCATCGAACGTGTTAAGCTCCTGCTACAGGTTCAAGAGGTTTCCAAGCAGATAGCGGCCGATCAGCGCTACAAGGGCATCATCGACGCCTTCGTCCGCATTCCCAAGGAGCAGGGATTCGCGTCGTTCTGGCGCGGTAACCTGGCCAACGTGATACGTTACTTCCCCACCCAGGCCCTGAACTTTGCTTTTAAGGATGTGTACAAATCGGTAAGTGATGCGCGATGCATGGGCGTAGACTCCTCGACCTTGAGTCACCATCTCCTCCTTCCCCTTTTGCAGATCTTCCTCGGCGGCGTTGACAAACACAAACAGTTCTGGCGTCATTTTGCCGGCAACTTGGCCTCCGGAGGTGCAGCGGGTGCAACGTCCTTGTGCTTCGTTTATCCCCTGGACTTTGCTCGAACCCGGTGAGTTGGGGGTTCTACATTTAGGGGGATATGTAGTTGTTAGCTTGGAAAGCTTATTCCCATCCTCACCAGCTTGGAAAGCTTATTCCTATCCTCACCAGCCACAAATGCAATTGATAAGGATGTTTTCGACATCCAAAACTATTGTATAAGTCGTAAAGTAGCATTTCCCGAATTTGTATTTTGCATTTCGATAGCAATTGGTTAGCTTTATGTTCAATGCAAGTGATGGTGTTCATCGAGTTTTAGATTTCAAAATACTAGCAAAACTATGAGGTCGCGAACGTACGCAATATTCAAGTCGATTTTGGCTTAGTTCAGTAATGTGGAAAAATCTGCAAATTGGGACGGAATATTCTGAACCGATAAATGTATTTAGAGAGGATTAATTCTTTTCTGTCGAACATATTCACAAGAAAATATCTTCCTTGGTTTTTATACCCCTGCAGAGTGTATTATAATTTTGACCAGATGTTTGCAACGCAGTGAAGATCTCCGACCCCATAAAGTATATATATTCTTGATCAGCATCACCAGCCGAGTCGATCTAGCCATGTCCGTCTGTCTGTCCGTCTGTCGGTTTCTACGCGAACTAGTCTCTGAGTTTTTGAGCTTTCGAGCTGAAATTTTCAGCATAGTCTTATTTCTTTAGCACGCAGTATATATGTATATATATATGGTTCTAAAATTACGGTTTTGGTTTCATTAAGAACGGACCACTAGATCATATAGCTGCCATAGAAGCGATCGGTTGATTTATATAAAAATGTAAAATTCTACATGTAAAATTTAAAATTTACAAAATTCTATATTTTTTCAACATTACTAAAATGGTTCGATTTTCAATGATCCAATTGCAGACTCCAAGGGTATACCAATTTCGGTTTACCGAAGTTAGCTTTCTTTCTCGTTTTTTTTTAAAGTCATTAAGTACACAGAAAAAAAGCCCAAATAAATTTACCGGATTTAATTCCAAGTGGGATGTACTTCGGGCTAATCCTGACTTTTCTTAATCTTAGTATGAACATACTTAAATTTTTCAACCCCCCTCTTTAATCTCGAAAATTCTTAAATTCAGACATAAAAATTATCCCGAAAAAAAAATTAAATAAATTAGCACAGAATAAACTTCAAATTTTTAATCCTAAACATTATTATATTATACTTCGATGTGAAAGAATTTTTATTATAATCTGTATTTATATATTTGTATGAAATCATATAAAGTAAAGTAAATCCCATTTCCCACATTTCTTTTACCCGACCGGGTTTCGATCCCATGTGTCGGATTTTACAGTCACTTACCTTATCACTTACCAATTGGGCCACGGAAGCGAATCAAATGTTGAAAACTCAAATACAAAGAGAGAACCCAAAAGAGAGCATTATTCTGGCTCTCAACTAAATATATACCCTTTTAAGCATTTCTAGACTTAAATCAAGAATGTTTCGGCTTATTTTCTTATTTTAGACCCGAATCGGGATTTCATCAACCATTTTAAGCCCTAATCGTACTTAAATGTACTTATATGTTGTTAGTTCACGTTTTCCAATGAATAACATCATATTTGCTTTAAAAACAACTTTATTCCATTAATAGAATTCAATAGAGAGATTTGTTAGAAAGAGTGCGAACAATGTTGTATGTTTTGCATAATAATTTAATATAAAAATACCTTTACAGGTGGATAGAAGTGGTTGACTGTTTGAATATATGATCCTTGTTTAATTGATTACTGATTACTTAATCCTATATATTAATGCCTCTTCCTTTTTGCTCCCTAACAGCCTGGCAGCAGACGTGGGCAAGGGCGGCTCTCGGGAGTTCAATGGCCTCATCGACTGCCTGATGAAGGTGATCAAGAGTGACGGACCCATCGGCCTGTATCGCGGCTTTATAGTCTCCGTCCAGGGCATCGTCATCTACCGCGCCGCCTACTTTGGCTTTTACGATACATGCCGCGACTACTTGCCCAATCCCAAGAACACGCCCTTCTACGTGAGTTGGGCGATTGCCCAGGTGGTCACCACCATAGCGGGCATTGCCTCCTATCCCTTTGACACGGTGAGACGTCGCATGATGATGCAGTCGGGCCTGAAGAAGTCGGAGATGCTCTACAAAAACACCGCCCACTGTTGGGTGGTGATTGCCAAGCAGGAGGGCATTAATGCTTTCTTCAAGGGCGCCTTCTCCAACGTTCTTCGAGGCACGGGCGGTGCCCTTGTGCTGGCCCTTTACGATGAAATGAAGAAGTACTTTTAGTCCCGGCTTCCGGTCGATTGTGGGAAGCTGGAATTGGGATAGAGCCGCCACTAGCCCGGCGAAAATCGGGCACCATCAGCCGCAACACCTAGTCACCCTACCAACAGCCACAGCATCAGCAGCAGCATCCACCGCTCATCCAGAGGAACCCGACAGATCCAAGGAAGGACCCCCAAAGATGCCCAGAGACCACGATCACTGACCCGATGCGAGCCAGATCACCGCGTGGGCTGCTGCTTACCTGCTGAATTTTCGTTAAGCTCAAAATTGTACACAGTGCTTTTGAGAAAATACAAATAATTTATTGAACTTAACTCATTGTGGCGCTATAGTTGTTTTCTTTTTTTTTTCTGCCTTGCGTGTGTGAGTTGCTCGGTGCAAGTGTGTTGTGTGTCGTGTGTTCTGTGGTGTCCAGGGCGGGTCGCTTTTAGCCAGTCCGGCTCGAAGGACAAAAAAAAAAAATAAAAATAAATAAATAAGAACGTGGCAGAGCTCTGGGCTTCGTGAAATATGAACCATAAATTATGAACAAACTACAGACTTGGTTATTTTGCTAAAGCGTCTTTCCGTGACTTTGTAAACTAAACTGTGATTACCCGTCTGTCCCCATACTTCACACTCTTGGTACTTACTTGTACTTGGGTATAGTGAATAAAGAAACTTTATTAAACTATTTGTCATAGTTAAATGTGGAAATAAATTAGGTCGCCAAGCAAGATGGAGTGTGTTCTCTATTCATAAAAATCAGAGCTCGCCAATTTCCAAGAATACACGGAAAGCAAAAGCACGCTCTCTCTCCGAGTAAAACCTTCTTAGTTTATCTTGTGATTCCACTCAATGGTAATGGTAGAGAAAACATGCAAAGCTCTCTCAGAGCTCGTTCGCTACTGAGTGTAACTTTAAAGTCGATGTTGCTGCTTTGCGTGTACATTGCTAGCAAAAGTGAAAGGGAAAGCGAGAAAGAGGTACCTTCCCCCCCCCCCTGGCGAGCTCTGTTAAAAATGCAGATGGTCAACAATGGATATTGTTTTAGATACCAAATATATTCCGATCAATACTCTGGAATAATCTAGATTTCAGAGTCTGGAGGCGACCGACCCCGGCCTTCTAGTCGATGTATTCGTGTGCGTGTGCTGTGGTGGGTGGGCTTCAACTTAAATGTTAGCATCGGCGTTAAAGTTAGGCATTAAAATAACATTAAAAACAAATCAAGTCGAGAAAGGCTGGGCTTTCCATTGAGCTGCTGACCGACCGCACATGATGTCCTCTTCTCACATGCATAAATTACTCGTAACAACAAAACAAAAGGACGTTCACAAAAAAAGAGACGAAATTACAAACAAGTACGCGACTTGCACTTATTCTCTGTTAACAATTAGATATTATTCTACGCTAAGCTTTCAGCCTCTAGCTTCTAGCTTCCAGCTCCTGTTCCTCCGATTTAGTGGGTGGCCCCGGAACGGTGCGCCAGGAACAGGAAGTACGTGCCCGCCGCGTAGGCCAGGAAATTGAAGAGCCCAAAGACGCCGGCGGCCGTGTTGGATCCAGCACCCTTGGCGGCGGAGTCCGACCATCTGGCCAGCTGGACAATGAAGCCGATGAAGTACAGCAGCGTCAGCACGGCGGTGGTGATCAGTTCCTACAGGGTGTTAGGTGTTGGTAAGTACTGTCCGGATAAGATGCAAGATATTACCCATTACTCACCGAGAATATCCAGTTGACGGCCACATTGAGGGCCTCGCGAATGCCCAGGAAATAGGCGGCGATCAGCAGGATGTTGATGATGAACGAGATCACGATCACAAACATGAAGAACGAGGTGGCCGAGTTCATGGGGGGAGCGGCCAGAGCCATGCAGATGATGCCCAACACCTGAGAGAAGAAAGAGAGATAAGTATCAGAAGTATACCCCAAGAAAATATAATAACAGAGGGTCACGTGTCACTAAAAGTTCGTAAAACACCGGTTTCCCGAGGCACCGAATAAAAATGGAATCGAAGAAACCACTCATTTCATTCCTTTTGTGCTCTCGCTCTAAATGTACAAGCAAAGTAGCAACAAGAGTTGAAGTATACTCCACTGAGTTTCCCGAGGCACTGACTAAAAATGGAATCGAAGGAACCGCTCAATTTATTACTTTTGTGCTCTCGCTCTAAATGTACAAGCAAAGTAGCAACAACAGCTGATAGCTTCCACTCAGTAGGATCAAAATAAATAAAAAAGTGTATTTGCTAATAAATTTCGCATTGCCTCAGATCTCGCTCAGATCGTGATCTCCAATTGAAGGCGCCTCTTCAAGGCCACGCAGTGTATCTGGAGTGAGCACGTCATGATGTCACCTTTAATTGAGCACAGAGTCTGGCTGCACACCATGAGTGGAATCGAATGGACTGGTTGTGTTGAATAGCGTAGATTGTTCTCCCTTTTAATTAAACGATGAATTCTTACAATTTACTACAAGCTGCAATGAAAACAGAGTCTAGCTGCAAGAAGCCCCAGTCATAAACAAAAGCTTTAATTTTTAATCTTTTGTTATTGGCTTAATTACCAGTTAGTTCATTCTAAATAATATTGTATTAAACTATTCATTGATTGTTTTTATCAATAGATTGAATACAAGATTTGCTGGCAGATATCTCCTAGAAATCAGATCATTTGGCAGGTTGACTCACTTAAAAGGAGTATAATTTCTAGGATGGGTTCTTTTCTATGAACTCATGACTCAGTGCTGAAAACTTGTAATTGACTTTAACGCATACGAAACTGTCTTTAGGTGTTAAGTACACCCAAAAAAATACTCTTGAGTATTCAAAGTTTCTTAATAAGATGCTTATTAATTTGATACTACGAAAGTATAAAAACTATACAAATTAACCAATTAACGCGACAAACAGAAAAGCATTAAATTCCAGCTATCGCGATATGTTATAGAATTTTCGATGCAGATTCGTATAATAATACTTGAAAATACACAATTGAAACTATTGAGTATAAAAACTATACATTTGATATTATGGCGTATTAAATCTACACCAAACTCGTTAAACTGCTGAGTATGTTTTTAAGACAACACGTAAAAAGTTAAACTCTAGTTTTTGTTTTTTTTGGGTGTAGCTCTGCCGAAGCTTATCGAAATTCAGGCAAATTCGCAAGGTGATTAGGCCAGGGTTTAGAACAACACAGGCCTGGATGACAAACTGATGATTGCTTTGGGCAATTAAAAAGCAATAAGCTTTTGGCGACACCGACCAAAAAAAATTAAAAAACAAGTGGAAGCGGGCAGGTGCGCATTTGCTTTTGGCTAAAACAAAAGGTGCACGAGAAAGTGAAAGCTGAAAGTTGTGGCCGGGCCAAAAGCGACCTGTTGATGCGAGTGCGACTGGCACAACATGTCGGTGTTGATGTCGATGTTGTTTCTTTTTGCTATCTGGCAAACAATTAACCAACAAGCAACGAGCAGATGCCGGCGCCAAATCAAAAGGTTGATTGAACTGTCAGCGATTTGTTGATCTTCGATTGCATACCCCTACAAACATCAATAGTGTCAAACACTCTTGAACGGTGTTCTTCATCGCCTTTTCTATTTTTATTTGCATTTTTTTTGACACCGGACATGGGAGTATGCGTGGTGGCCTCTCCCAGAAATTTGCGTCACGTTTTGAAAACCCGAAGAGAAAGAAATCTGGCCGGAAAATGTTTGAATTTTTATCTTTTCTAAACATAATTTATGGGTGGTTTTTTATTTGCCCGTGTCCCCGGTGCGTTGTGTGCTTAACAAGCGACTAGATTTGCATATACATGGGCGTAAATATGTGTGTTTTTTCTGGTCACAGTCAATATAGTTTATGTATATGAACATATGTATATGTACGTACATATATGCATATTTCGTAACGCTCCAACGGCCAAGACAGGCGTCTGGCCAACAAGAAGAAGAATCTATATAGTACACCCAGAAAAATGGTGGACTAATTCCAAGGTAACGCATTACTTAAAATCGCAAAAATGGATTTTTAGGTAATAAATTACTTTTAGGCTTTTTTTATTTTTAAGGAATGTATAGACTTGATTTTTAGGCAATTATTTCTCAAAAACAAGTCTGTTATTTCTAAACTATTAAAAATTTTAAAATCACTCATTTAGGCCATAAGGGACATTTTTATATCCCGAATTACCTAAAAACTCAAGACCTAGCATTACCCAAATTTTAGGCTATAATGGCGCATGTCTTGACGCACTTTTTAGGTACTTTTCCCAAAATTTTAGGTAAGTTGTACACTTTTTTGGAAATTCATTTTTATGGGTGTACACAGGACCAAAAATATCAATGAATTTGATTGATTCTCAGTATTTATAAATACCATCTAGCCAAAAATGATAATTAATTTACAGGAGCAAATATTAACCTATTAACTAGGTGGTACCTTAGGGTCAGTCAAGGAATTACTGTACACACGAACAAGTTCGGTAGGTAGTTTAGGCAAGGCCAACCGACACCTTTAGTACTGTAGGGTTGTTATGAAAGTTCGGTATATCAGAGGTTAATGAGCTTGAGGGTTAAGGCTTTAGTCCGGACTATAAGTATTAATAAAGGTTCCAATAGTCCTAGGAATACTTAGAAGTCTGGGCAAAGTTTACCATGCCATACATTTTCTTTGATCATTATCTATAAAAGTCTAGACCAGAACTATAGGCCGAAAGAAAGTCCAAAGCACACAAGGGGCACTTGGTCCTTGCTCTTTTACCCTTAACTCAAACAACTGTATATACAAGCTTCCAGCTTGTTCTTAACCAGTTCTTTGCTCGTTTTTAGCATTATTATCTAGGGATCATTTTATTTTTAATCATTTTTCTCTCCGTGCAGCCAGCGATTTGCCTTGCGGAGCGTGAAACAGTGCGTGGACAGGGAATGCATCTAGGAGCAGACATACTCGTATATCGATCACGCTGAGTGGGGGCTCCAGCTCCAGCATAATTGTGTACGCAATCGATGACGCGTAACGCCACTGAAATGGATCTGGTTCTTGGCCTCCGATTATACGGTCTGGTCGTCGTCCGCCGTCTGTGAAGTTCAACGGAAGCCACTAAAGTGTCAATGGCCACACACACAGAGAGAGCAAAACACGAGAGTTTTGGAGCTGATATTGCCACAATAAAGGGTTTAGGTTTGGTTCTATGGAATAATAATAAAAACATTGAATTCGATTCAAGGCAGCATTTACTTATTGCAAAATATGGACTTTGTGGATAAGCAAGCGAGATAGCAATGATTTCTCAAGCTATATAAGCCAAGTACTAGTATGTATCAATAATAAAACAATAAATATTGCTCTATATGTGTATCTCGTTAGATATAGGGTTTTGGCCGGGCCAAGACAGAGCTTGGCAGATGAGCTCACTCTCCCGAGCTTCGTCGTGCACTTAGTCAGCGTCAATTACCTCAAAATACATATAAACACACAGACATGGCCAAGTATTTACATAGCTCTGTGCATCCCAGTATAGTAAAGAACGAGACTGTAGGTCATACACTCATAATAAGTTCAGCCCTATATTTAAGAAAATCGCCATACTAACTTATTTTTTCTTAATACAAGAAAAATTGTTCTAAAAACAAGGAATTTTTTCTTAATTTAAGAAAAATGCCAATTTTTTTTAGAAGAATTTTGGAAAATTATTTTGAGTGTAGGTAATACAATAATGCCCTAAAACAGGGGTCCGCACCACTACAGTCAAATGCCAACATTGCATTTGTATGAGTGAACATCGAACACTCTATGGCTAGATATGAGAAAAAAACAGCTAAAATATATTGTTATATGGCAACAAAATTAGCTATAACCTAAAAACTAGCTATTTAAAGCTAAAAAAAGCTAAATTTAGACACATAATTACAATTAGTCTTCACTGATTCTTCTGTTCTCTTTTGTGCATACTATGCGTGAGCGGCAGCGACGCCGACTGAGAAAAATCCTATCCCGCGGTATAGGGCCGTGCGGACCCCTGCCCTAAAACCAGGGTTACTTTGGGAGTCTAAAGAGCTCGAAGTAAGCCAAGTCATAAATGGCATTCATCACCTTCTTATGAAAGACCCAACTGACCCAGTTAGATAAAACAATGTTCGAATTTAAGCCAGCCTCACTCCCCAGCATATATTACGATCTTAAACGATCTTCTAGGTTTCTGATAACACCTGCCTTAAGTGCATGGCAGGCACTGTCTGTGCCTTACACGGCGATACACGGCAACACGATCGATCGCATTCTCCAAGTCGCTGCCAACAAAAAAATAAAAACAAACACCGACACAGTCGCAGTCACAGCCATAACAACTGGAATCTGGCAGCCGCCTTCGTTTTTTTGCGGTACAAATCTGTTGAATGACACCGTTTGTGTGTCATAGTTTCCGCTTTTGGCGAGAACATTAAAATTCAAAATCAAAATGAAACATTGTTGTGGCTGTGCAGCTTCCAAAAAATGTCTTACGTAATTTGGCTATTATAAAAACGTAGGAACCCACACCCACCCTCCCCCGAGAGAGAGCGGCAAGAACTTAATAATAAATCGTAGAATATATCCACTTGGCCCTGGCATGCATAGAGTTATGTATAGCCAGCCTATATGCATATATAGTATATATATGTCCGATCTGATCCGTATATAGACCCGAGTTCGTGCTCATGCTAATTGGCAGGGCGGCCATATCTAATCAAGGCCGATAGGCTTCCACAAATTGGTTTTCAACTCCGGGAAAGAGTAATAAGGCTTTGCCGACGGGGGTTTTTTTTGGTTTGTTTCGAAGCGAGGATCAAGGGGCGGATGAGTAATGGCATTGGCAATTGGCAGTCAGGTGTCCAGGCATCGATTGCCTTATCAGGGCCAGTCAGGGCTACCGAATTTGAGGGAGGATCGGAGGCCCATTATCGGCCGCCTCGTCCGTGATAACGGGGCGTATGAGTAACGGCCGATTAGCCAGTCTTCCAAACTATCCGCACATCTGGCCAAAAATGAGTCATGGCCAAGTTAGCTTGAGTCTTCCCCGTCTTTATCGAACTATATATATTTTAAAAGCTTACAAATTATGTCAGTAAACAAAGCCTATTTTAAGGGTTTTACCTTTAGGAAACAAGAATGGTTTAATTTTGTTATTTAGATTAAATAAAATCCCATATTTGTTTAGGTATATCTTAAGATTGTAGCGAATTAAAGCTTATCTTCATGTTATATCATTTCTAATAGCTTAAACTAAGACCGAGTATACCTAGTAATGGTTATGACACTGAACTGGCCAATTAATTAGCTCAATTTGCATTTAATATATCATAATGAGTTGCAAACTTCTTTTCCGAGCCTTATTTATTCAGCTGGGAACCGGGCAGGTGCAGGTGCATAAATGGCTCTGTTCTTTTTTTTTTGCTTTTAGTGGCAGCCTTAAGTGGTGCTCCACTTATACATATATTCATATACATAAACATATACCTCGGCGTGACTATCAGTCCGACTATCGCCAAAGGCGCCCGATAAGATTAGTTTGCCACAAAGAGCAAAGAGCCCACATTGGACAGCACCACAAAGAAACCCCAAAAAAGTACTAAATGGCCAATTTGTGACATCAATGCCGGATCAGGGTAAGTCAGGAGAAAAGGTCTTCATTCGGTCTCCTAGTAGGTATCCATCGGACTCGGTCATGGCCCCTAGCCGGCAACTGTACCCCCATTAGCCATTAGCCTGGCAACTAGCCCGGCTTGTTCGTGATAATCGGAGCTTGTCGGGGCAGGGAAAAAAAAATCAATAAATAGCACTTAATAACCGACTGTTTATGGCGATGATAATCGTATCAGCAATTTCGCTCTATTACACTCCTTGCCACACAGCGAGAAAAGGAGATGGATATCTCAGGTATTAATCCTGCCCAGAATATGCCTGATAACTACAAAGTTCCAATAACCTGTGGCTTCCTAGGGACTCAAACCAGTCTGGTTTCTTGTTATGGTATGAAAACCTTTTCTCTAAATTCCTAAAAAGAGCTTCTCTATAACTCCAGCTCTTGGGTGTTTTCTGATATTCTTATATTGAATTTTTCTCTCTGTACACCGCACCACCCACTATTTATTCATTATTGATTTTCAACGACAACTGACGAGAGGTTATTAATGCATTTTTCATGTGTACTTCAGCAGTTGTCGGCGTGTCCTTTGACCTTGGCACTTTTCAGAGTTTTCAAACTCTTTAGACTTTCCAGACGACGCCAAATATGGATGGGGGAACTTTCGGGGACTTTCGACACCTGCGACTGCCTCCGTATGTCTCGGATACGAGTTCGTACTCGTTCGAGTACGAGTCTCGCGTTGGCGTCCAACGGTTAAACGCTGTGGGCTGCGCGCTTGGGGGGATGGGGGAATCGGATCGGATCACCGCTTGACATGGCCAACCGGAGGAGCTGCCCACACGGCGCCACACGCTTGTGCCGATTGCGGTTGGGCTGTGGGAAACGTCCGACTCCGATACCGAATTCCAGGCCAAATCGAACTCGTATTTGACTTTCGATCGCTGCAGTTCCATGGCTCCAGCTCTCAATTATGGACATTGTCGGGAACCACATGGCCCTGCGCTCACATGCTTGCACTGCCCCCGTAGCCGACGACTCCCCGTATCTTATCCGCGAGGCATAAGTCTAATGAGATCCTGACATACCTATATATACACTTATTGGGTATATTTGTATAGTTATCGGGGGACTGGGCTCCGCTTAAGTTGCAAGATAGCTCGATAAAGAGTGCCCCGCGGGAAGCGAAGACCACAGATAAAACTGTTCAATATACAGTCAAGATATGGGATATGGCTCTTGATATGTTGTGTATTCCACAAGAAAAGAAAGACTATAAATGCCTAATTTTATATTTATTACTTGGCCAATGTTTATGCAATTTGCGAATATGCGCGGAAATATAAATAAATATTTTCAATCATATCAGATTTGATTTGAAAAAAGTGCTGAAAATTTCACAAAATACTTTCAAAAAATCAAGAAAGTTATGAAGAATATAGGAAACTCTCTGAGGAATTCGAAATCACTAATAAAACAAGTAAGAAAACTAAAGTGCAGAGTGCCAGACTGTGAGATACCCGGTACTCAAAGCTTAGTGGATTAAATAAAAAGATATTTCTAATATAACTAACTAAGTTATAAATTAACTTGTTGTTTCTAAGGGTTTCTGAACAATAACCTTCTACTCTGTATATATGCTGGTACTGGGTATAAAAAATCCATAACATTAATGAATCATTGAAAAGTTCCTGATTGTATCAAAGTGATCTACAATATACTGATATATTTGTGAACCCTTTGAAGTCTATACCATATTGATACGTTTAAAGACTTGAATACCATTTTTTTTTTTAAATAAATTGATTTAAAGCTAAAACTTTTTCGAGTTGGGATTGTATCAAAGTGATCTACAATATAGTGATATATTATTAGGAACCTTATAATGTCTATATACCATATTGATACGTTTGAAGAGTAGAATATTTTTCCAAGACCTTATTTTTTAGCTTTTTTGATTTGAAGCCAAATCTTTTTCGAGTTGGAAAAACTTTCTGAAAAATAGACTTTTTCCATTACTTACAAACTGGACAATCTTCAGGATGCCCGGTATGGTGCGGAAATAGTCAATGTTGAGACGAATGGCGCTCCAGAAGCCGCCATCGCTACCGGCGGCGGGATTGGGGCCGCCGGGCGGTCCGTTCGATGTAGTTGTTGTTGTGCGCTCGACTGTGACCACGGTCTCGACCATATTGTTGCTGTTTCAGTTTCTGCTGCTGTTGCTGTGGCTGCCACTAGTTAAGTTAGTTAGAGGAGTTTCGGTGCTGGCTGGGCGGCAAAGTAGCAACTATTTTTAAACACTTGTCGCGCGGTTGTCACAGGAAAATAAGATGACAAAAAATATATCTATATGCCTGCTGGCCGATCACCGGCTATATGTGCTCTATATACGAGTATATACGCGTATATGACACCCTCGCGCCTCTGACTTGGGTTTATATATAAGCGTCTGAGTGACTGAGTGGGGCGACTGAGTGGGGCTCGAGAGAGTGTCCGCGAGATTGAAGGCGTTGCTTTGTCCACGGCGGTCGCTGGTCGACTGAACTGCGAACTGGGGAACGCGAACGCGAGCGCGAATGCCAACTGGCGCAGGCGAAGGCGAAGGCAAAGCTGCAGCATAACGGTTAACTGAGCAGCGACGCCACGCTCTCTCTCTCGTCTCTCGGTCTCCCTCTCGCACTTAGTGGCGCGCGCCCTTCGACGACGCCTCTGCTGCGTCGGTGCGACGCGAAAACTAGTTTGCTGCGCCTGCGTCGCGTTTTCTGCATTGCAATTTCGTTTGGTGTAACCTGGATACACTTGAAAAAATTTTAAATAAATTTTTAAAGATTATTTGAAAGTGAAAATAAAATAATGTTGAATAACAATCAAATATATTTTAAGAGCATTAAAAGTAACAAAGCAAGTAAGAAGAAGGTCTATAAAATCACAAAAACAATGTAAAATATTGACAAACTATTTATAAGTAAAATAAAAAAGTTTTTTGTCAACGCTTAAATTTTCGGTCCCCATATTTACAAATTTAATTTTGAACTTTGAAAGCTACCCACTACAAGAAGCCGATTTTTTTCGAGAAACAATGTATTCCGACATTTGCTCAACTCTTACAACTAAATGCTTTCAACAAAAACATTCTATTGGCAATTCAATTGCCATTTAAAAAAAAAAAAAGTGTAAGATCATATTTTGAAATTTCAAAACTTTTTTAAACTTTGACCTCAACCTTTCTGCTTTAGGCTCTTCTGTGACTTTTATTTATTTTTATTTAGTTGTTTATTTATAAGAGCACCTTGTTACGAGGAAAGTTAAAAGTAACGATCGCACATTCAATTCAAAACATTTCTGATACCAAATTTTGTGACGATTATTAGATATTTAAAAACAATAACAAATTACACGATATTTTTATAAAATCAAACCTAAATACAGTATTTTTAATAACAAATAATATGTAGTACTATTCCTATATAGGAGTTTCACGAAAAATTAATAATTAAACTCAAAAAGCCATCTTGTTGGTTGTTTCTATAATTTTCTCCACCACTGTCTATTGAGCAGCGAGTGTGTGCTTGACTTTATCGCTCTCTCTCTATCTCCGCGCATGTCTGTGTTATTGCCATCTCTTTCTGTTTCGACCCAATAAGACGAACAATCTGGCCTGGAGGATCGCTAATTTTTATAAAATCCGACAACAGGTCCAGGAGGCATCCGTTTCGTGGATTTTTTGAACGACAAGGTGCTTAAATCAAAACATAACTTGTTACCTGCATTTTAAGATTACTTTCTTGTATCTTAAGTGCTCAGAAGTGAGCCATCGAAATGCACACCTTCCCACAAGTCACTGTTACCTTACTAGCACCTTTAACACTTTAAGGACCGATTTCTATCCACCCTGTCAAAATGTCGCGGTCAGGTAAAGTTTCGGATAAGAAAATTTGTTTTTCTGCAGTGTAAATGTGAGAGTTAACTTTACTAGGGACCCAGACTCACTGTCAAATCTTTTCAGACTCGACAAAAGAACAGCTGATTTCCGATAGCCATATGAAGAAGAAGAGGTTAACAGCAAAGCAACCGAGTGGTTGCGCTGTACAGCACAATTCGGTGCATTGCAGCAATCATCAATAAATAACAGCGCTCCTTATCCTTTCGCGTTCAGATTAATTTACAGGAGGGCAGAAAACCGGTTTGCTTTATCTTTTTCGGACAGATAGCTATCAGGCATTTCTACTGAAGGGGAAGAAACCGACCCTACAAAAATTAAAACTATAGTTACCATCAAGTTTGGAGCTACGTCCCGTCGGGAATTCTAGTGCGACAGCTGAAATTGGAGTTGTATGCCTTGGACGTTGTTTCGCTTTCTTTATACTTCCTTCCGGAGTTCCTTACAAGATGATGCAATAACCTGTTGCTTCCTGAGGGCCCAGACCTTGCCTCGAGTTAAGTCTGGTTTATTTAAGCTTGTTCCCGAGCTGATCAGATATAGGAGTCCCCAAGAAGAGGCAAAACGTTTGGTTAATTTTTATTTTTGCAGTGCAGTACAAACTATGACAAAATTTCGCCTAATAAATTTAGAGTTTAGATTTTTGGGACTACGAGTTGCACACTGGATACATGGATACAGGGATACATCACTTCGGTTAGTGTGAGGGGACAGGGGACAGGACACAACTCTGGACAGATTCCGATTCTGTGATCGGACACGTATACGGTTTTGGTTCAGCTGATTCGTGAAGTTGGGTGCACAGAACTAGGTGGTACTGCTTATAAGTATAAATAACTCTGCTGCCTTGCAAGCTAAAGGAATTTTGTTGTCTGGATCACCACAGGTATTTGGAAAAGCAACAAAAAAAAAACAAAAAATCGCGTTAAAATTAAGGTAGGCGTAGGTAAGGTATACAATTAGCAATGCGAATGATTCCGGGAGGCTGGAAAGGACTAGATAACAAGTACAGCACGCAGGGTGCGACCTACAACTAAGGGGGGGTTTAACAGTTTGACCACAGGAGTATTTCGAAGGGGAGCAAGTACAAAATAGCATCATCTGTTCCTAGCCCTAGCGCGTCTCCTTGGTGTTCAGCTCCACCAAAGGCGGCACTGGCTCCACCTCTGCACTCTGGCTTCGGCTTCGGCTACCGCCGCTTTGGCTTGGGCTCGGGCTGGGGCTGACATTTGGGCTGGAGCTGGGACTGGGGGTGGGACTCTTCGGCGGCACAATGGCCTTGCGCTGGGGCGACGGCGGGGATACGGCAGGACTGAGGGGAGCAGGCAGTGCTGGCGGCTGAGACGTCTTTGGCACGCCAGCCACTGCTTCGGCTGCTACCTTGTCCTTGGCCGGACTCGACTTGGGGGACTGCGCCTGTGGCGGCCAGTGAGTGGACTTGAGGATGCCGTTTTGGCTGCTTGTGGAAGCCGAGGAAGCTGAGGCAGCAGCGAGAGCAACCATCGATTGGGCCGAAGTGGAGGCCACATTGTCATCCGCGGCCTTGCCTCCCTTATCGGCATCGCGCTCCTTGCCCTTGGCCTTCTCCAGCTCCTCCTCCTTCTCCAACTCCGCGATCTTTTTCAGATAGCACTTGTCCTGCGTGGGACACTCAAGGTGGACGCAATGGAAGATCTGCAAGCAGATGGGATTAGTTCCCGATTAGCTAGCTCTCTTAGAGTCTTCGGGGCTCACCTCATTCGCCGTATTACGGGTGCCCACGATGCGGATAAAGACCACGGGACGTGGCTTGAAGTGGAAATTCTGCCAGGAGCGGGCCTTGTCGTTGCGCCGATCCACCACCATCTGCCAGTCCCTGCGGTTCGTCGAGGTCTCGATGTAAAAGCTGTATGTCCGATCGTCGCAGTCCCACAGCAGCAGGCGCATGGAGCCGATATAGTAGGGCTGGCCCAAGCGGACAATGATGTCGCCGCTGCCCAACTGGTGGCACGTGTAGCCCGAGTCCCAGTCGTAGCGGACATAGTCGCCGTTGATCAGCGCGTTCCGGGTGCGGCTCACGCCGTCCGTCACGATGGCGCTCATCTCGATGGAGGCCACGTTCGCCTTGGGCACCACAAACTGATCGATCAGGCGCGGCACCTTGGCCGTGTGCATGGCCTCCAGACCCACCACATGGAATACCTGTTGAGTTGAGGTATGTAAAGCAAGGCTGTATCAGAGATTAGGGGTGGCCTACCTTGTTCACCGTGTTTTGGGTTCCCACCAGCCGGATGTAGCGCACCGCACGAGCCGAGAAGTACAGATACTGCCAGGAGCGACAATGGTATTCGCTGTAGTCCACCACGCGGTCCCAGTGCTGCTGGTCGCCGGATACCTCCACGTAGTAGGAGTACGCCCGGCTATCGCTGTCCCAGAGCAGCATGCGAATGTGGTTGATCATGCAGAGGGTGCCCAGCTCGACCACAATGCCCGCGTCGTTGTCATCGGTGATGCAGTGGCGCGTATAGCCGTGCTCCATATCGTATGAGGTGACATCGCCGTCCAACAGGGCGCTGCGGCACTCGCCCTGAATGCAGCGCGACAGGTACTTGGCGGTGGCCACGTTCTCCTCGGGCCACAGAGCCGCCCGGAAGGGCAGTGTTTTCAACACGCTCCGCTCGCCGATGGCATCCAGGATCTTGTCTGGGTCCAGGATGCCCGAGGGCCGCACCACCTGCAGCAGGTGCTCTAGATTCATGAGCGGCAGGCGCACCAAGCTGACCACCGACTTGATGTCAACATTGGGGTTGTAGCGGCTCCACTTCCACACGGCCAGGAAGATCTGTACTTCCTGCGCGAAGAAGCAGTCGCGTCGCAACACCACCTCGAGCGATTCCTGGCAATGGCTGAGATCGTTAGTAAAATGTAGTGTAAAATGTGATCACGACCCACCTTGGACAGCATCTTGAAGGAGTCGTGCTGCATCAGCTCCACCGCATTGCGGTCCATGAACATGAGGCAGACCTGCGTCAGCTCCTCCAGGTTGTAGAGGCGCGCCGCGTCCAAAATCATGCAGACGTTGCTGAGGTCCAAATACTGGCGCAGGTACTTGGAGATGGCCATCTCAAGATCCTGGAAACCATACTGATTGGCCATGCCCAGCACATCGATAATGGCGTCCTCGTCCAGATTGGACAGGAGCAGCGTGCCCGAATAGATGTAGCGCAAGAGCACCTTGAACGGGTCCAGGGGCACCTCCAGTGGTATTTGGCGCTGCGTCGTCTCCGACATCCCACCGTAGAGGAGCGCACGAAAATACTCACTGCGGGCCGCCAGGATGACACGGTGGGCGGGCAGGCGCTGCTCCTCCACGACAAACTCCACGTCCGCATAGCACTCGTTCATGCACAGGCGCGCCATGTCCGCCGAGAAACGCTCACCCAGGTCGATCTCGTCGGGCAGACCCTCTTCCTTCCCACCCGATGACTTGTCCGAGGAGCCACCCTGGGAACCGCCGCCGGTCTGGCCGTTGCATCCCAGCATCTTGTGGTGTCCCTGGCTGCTCATTCGTCTGCGCGCTTGTGTGCGGTGTGCGGTGTGTGGTGTGTGTGTGTGCTGCGTGTATTTGTTGTGCAACTGAAAAGAACAGCTATAGGTTACAAGCCGTGAACAAATGGAAATGACGCCGCATTGCAACGCAAATACGGATACGGATGTTGTCGCATCTCACCTCTCCACCGGCCTTGCTGCTTTGTTGCTGGTCTCACGGCGTGAAGCAATATTCACCTACACAGTTACTATCACCAGACTACGAGTTATTTACACATTTCGTACGGAAATTCAATCGGAAGAACCGCAACTTTACTTTGTTTTATTATTATTAAGTGGCGGTGTGGCCGTATCTCGGTTTGTGGCAATACCTAGAGACGTCTCTCTTTAGGCCAGCTAGCGTCTGGTATTTTTTTGGTAATATAAATTTAGTACTGTAAACGGTCATGTTTAAGTATGTGGAATGTATGTCCCTTTCTAGCAAAAGCACTGTAATGTTACCATGTAATATGCACGTAGAGTCTACATTGTAGACTCTTATAGCCTTGTTCCACTGCTACATTCAGTTCCATTCTCGGGAATGATCAATTTTTTTACATGGGGTCTCCCATAACAAAGGGAATCTATAAGTTGCTATATGCCCATAAGGGAGAATGGTCCGTTCAAAATCGACAGACCATCCGTTCACCATTCGCCCGAAACATGTCGCCGGAGAATGTAGATGGAACTGTGAAACAACCGACGGTCTATTTTCGAAATAACGGAGCAGTGGAACAAGGCTATTAAATAGCAATACTTAGCCAGTGCTGCCAAAATGCTTCGGGTCAGAAAAAAAGCTTAAAAACCGTTTGAAACTAGCTATTGAATTGGTAAAAATAGCTGAACAGGCCTTCAGCCTTTTTTGTGGCTTTTTCTAGGGAAAAGTGGACTTCCGCCCGTGCCACACCTGGTTACGCTCCCGAAATAGCGGTTGCACTCCCGGCGAGCGCCGGCAATATGAGTAAAACTGACACTTTTCCTTGAAAAGTATGGCGGCACCATTGGTATTCAGCCTTTTTGTGTGACTGAAAAAGTACGCTCCTTTTCAGAGCGAGCAAACAGCACTTTCCGGCGATTAAATATGGGGTCCCGCAGATTGCCAGTTGAGTTTACCTTTTCCAACTTATAGTGGGCCTGCTATGAACTGCCCAGATAGTTCATTTTGTACTGGCTATATCTTAAATTTCGTTAAAATTCTCTTGTTGTCGGTGGAATAATTATCTTATTTAGGATACAGAGTTTCGGGCTTTTTTAAGTGAATTGGCGACGGTCACACTGTTTTACCAGTGCTGCCAGTGTTATCAAGTTTAAAACTTTTAACGAGAATTTATTAAAATAAGAAGTGGTATATTTTCCGCGATTTGTATATACATTTGGTTTGGTTTTTGTTGTTCGTTTTCAAAATGCATTCGTTTTCATTTTCCAAAATGACATTCGTTTTCTCGCACAAGGGTTAAGACAAAATAAGTTCGTACACACACAACGAACGGTTCGGAACACGACGAAACAACCTTTTATAATTCTACTCTGCATCAAGCAGGCCTCGCTCCGAGTCTGGTCCTGTCAAATTTCGGGAAGGAAAGTTTTATTCTCTTGTGAAACGTTGGCAAGTTAAAATCAGCTGAAAAAATCGGACAAAACCTTCCTGTAAAGGTAAGCAAAAATTGATGATATCTTAGACCGATTCAGTGTGTTGCCAGCCCTCGTTGGGTGTCTGAAAAATCGCGAAAACACCGCAATAAATCGTTTTTTACCAGAGTACGCAGGCGCAGCATGGAGAACAACAACAATTTGCAGAAGCCCAAAGAAGAGCTGGCCAAAGAAAAGCTACCCAACCAAGATGTGCCCGAGCGCGAGACACGTTCTTATCTGGTGGCCCGCGAGCCCTCCTATGACCGACGCTTTCGCCCGCGTCCTGAAACTCAGAAGTGTCTGCTTCCTTATTACAATGCAGAGTCGTCGGAGGAGAGCTCTTCCGAGTGCACAATAAAACCAGTGCTTGCGAAAAGTCTGGTTGAAGAAGCGCCCTGCACCTCGAGCGAGGCTAGCTTTGAGTCGGGGCCCCAGGTCTATCTGCGCCTGCGTCCCGTCGACGGACGCTCAACTTCTTACTCGATCTCCGAGGACGGAAGCGTGCTTATAACAACGAGCAATGCGAACCGCATGGAAAAGCACTTTGGCTTCACCGCCATTTTCGACAGCTCTGTGGACCAGCGCCAAGTCTATGACACCTGCGTGGGCCCCAAGATCTCTGAGGAGGAGTGCGTGACCATCATGACTTATGGCACCTCGGGCTCGGGGAAAACATTTACCTTGCTTGGTAGGTATTCAGTTTTGACCTTGACCCCCTATTAATTCCATTCCATTCTCAGGTAACGAACAGAGCGCCGGGATCATTCCCCGTGCGTTGAGTAACATATTCACCATTCGCAAGGATAGTGTCCACCCATCGCCCAAAATGAAGCTGGTCAATGGCTGCGTTGTCTTCCTGCAGGATGACGCCTCGCTGATGGAGATGCAGATCCGTAAGAAACTTCTCGACTTGTGCCCCAACATCGGCCAGGGTCTAATGGAGAAGATCGAAGAGGAGCACGCATTCTCAACCAAGACCTGCGACTCCCAGGAAGCGGTCATGATTTGGGTTTCATTCGTTGAAATATACAACGAGCTTGTTTACGACCTTCTGGAAGTCCCACTAAAACCGTCCAAGGTGGTCCAAGAGGTGCCGCGCAAAAATCTCAAGATTGTGTGGAACAAGGGCCAGGTCTTCGTCCAGGGCCTGACCAGTGTGTTTGTCCAGAGCTGCGAGGAGGCGCTGCGTCTGCTTCGGCTTGGTCAGCAGCGCTCCACGTCTGCCCAAACTGCGGTGAACAGCAACTCGAGTCGCTCGCACCGCGTGTTCACCGTGGACATGATCAAGTACAACAGCTCGGGCATCACCACCCAGAGCTCGTACAAATTCTGCGATTTGGCGGGCTCCGAGCGGGTCAATAGCACTGGGACCACCGGACAGCGGCTGAAGGAGGCCAAGAACATTAATACCTCTCTGATGGTCCTGGGGCGTTGCCTGGATGCGGCCAGCATCGGGCAAAAGAAGAAAACCGTCGATGTCATACCATATCGTGACTCCAAGCTCACGATGCTACTGCAGGCTGCCTTGTTGGGCAAGGAGAAGTTGGCAATGATTGTGACTGTCTCGCCGGTCGACGCGTACTACGAGGAGAATCTAAATGTACTCAATTTTGCATCAATCGCTAAAAACATCGTGTTCAAAGAGCCGGTTATCAAGCAGCACCGCAGCAGCTACGCCGGCTTTATAAAGTTCTCCAAAATGGCGGCCGACAACAAGGACAGCGAGTACACTAAGGAACTTGAGGAGAAGAACGTGAATCTGCAGCTCAAGCTCGAGCGTCTGCAGTATTTATTTACGCTGCAGAGTAAACTGCTGAATGATAACGAGAAGGATTACGAGCAGAAACTACTGATTGCCAAGGGGAAGGCCGAGCTAAAGCTCTCCTGCCAAAGGCGCCGTTTCGAGGCGGAGATCAAGTACCTGAAGGATGAGATCGAGAGACTGAGGAATCCTATGGCTGACATGGAGACTTCTCAAGAGACTGAGGAGTCCCAGTCAGTAATTGAAATCGTCGATGACGTTGAGTAGTTTCTACATTTTCAATTTCTGCTCTGTTCTGTTCTCTGCAGACCCCTAACAGCAGCAAATTCAAACTTAACATCAAATTGTACATTTGATTTATAAAACCATCGAACATTTTTTCATTCATTTTATTTTTTAAATTAATATTTAAGTAAAATATCACAAATTAGGCTTAAAATTATGCGGAGGGCTGTTAACGTTAAATTAATTTAACGCTACTTCGGCTGTTAAATAACAGAGCGTAGCTGGAGCGTTGCCAGCTTTTATTTGGCAACATTGCCACTCTTAATTTGCCTGAGGTTGCATATGAAAAAATTTTATAACAGGGGCAATTGTCCGATCTGGCAGCATGATTAAAAAAAAAAGACCCCTAACAGCAGCAAATTCAAACTTAACATCAACTGCCTGCTGCTAACATGCCAATTGGACTCGGCCAACCATCCAGTTGGAACGAACCACCTAGTTGGTTTCTGGCACTCGACAGCGCACGTGGCGAGCGGCTCTGATAAGAGCACCCTGCCTCTGATAAGCAGCAAACGAACGAACTTTTGGCGCGCATTTTGCTCGGCGTTCTATTGTCGCTATTTTTATCCCTCTATTTTTTGCGAGTGTAGAGTGCGTAGAATTGGTTGCCGCCAACTCTTCTAGTTCTTTTCCTGTTTCGACGGAAGGGCAGGTGTGTGTGGGTAATTGCAGGGCGCACTTGAAATATTCATGGGACAAGTGCAGCGGCAACGGCTTGAATAATTCAAGGAACTACCAAAGCAGCCAGTTCTTTTTTTGTTCTGTGTGTGCCTTAGTTGCCGGCAAGGCAAGGGGGAACCGAATAGAAGCAAAAGCAAAAGCAGCAGCAGCAACAACAGCAACAGTACAAATGAACATGTAAATCGACGAATCGAATCCACGACACAAATGGCAGCGAGCAACAAACCCCGGTACAGGTACAAGTGCAGGTCCCACGGCGCCGCCGGCACGCAACTCCTCAGCTGGCCGGAATGCCTCCTGCACCTGGTCCTGTTCACCACAGGTGAGTGTTTCCAGTCTTAACTTGACTTTGTTTTTGCAAATTACGTTGACTTTGTTACAGCAAATTGTATAAATTAAATTAATTTGTATTTTGTAATGCATTATTACCAATCAATGCATTATTATAAGCATTGATTGCTCCATAAATGAGCTAATTAAATAAATTTAGTTAAGGTTGCAGCCTTTTATTTTAAATCTGGAGACAACATTATAAAATATTTTCTAAAAGAAAAATTGTAAATGCTTATGAAAAGGAAAGACATTGCAGAGAGGTTTGCTTTTAATCGTTTCCTACAAATTTATCCAAAAGAAATTAGTTTTATTATTAAAACTATGTATTTATATTTCTTAATGCAGAATACAAATATTAATAGTTTTTGATTTAAAACTAAAGCGGGTTTAAAACTAATAGCTTCTTAAGGTGCAAAATGTGGAACTCAGAAATTAAAATCTTCGTTTTTTTTATATTCTATTTTAAACTTTCATATGATTATTCCTCTTAACTGCCCAAATAATAAGCTAACGTTAAGCGCATAAATTACTGCTAATTTTTGTATCATATCTAGCTGCTTACTTACTGCTTACTGCTTATATTTCTTAATGTAGAATATAAGTATTAATAGTTTTTGATTTAAAACTAAAGCGGGTTTCAGGAATTTTTGCTTACAAAAATTAGAGTTCGAGCTAAAATTGTTTTTATTTTTATTTTGGTTTTCCTACAGGAACCATTCAAGATTTTTACATCTCGCACAGCTGTTCTTGTTTACTAAAAAGCAAACTGCTTCTCCATTATCAGGTTATAAAGTGCACAGAGAGAAAATACTAAGCAAAATGAATAGAATTTCTATTTGACAAATATTTTAAAGTGTAATTCAAACTCGAACTTAATCTTACAAAATAAATTTTAAAAAATACATATAACACTACAAATGAAATGTAATTATTTTAATAATTATTTATGCTAAGATCTTGTTTTTTTCTGTGATTTTTATCAAGAGATATGACACTTGCTTAGTTAAACCCCATTAAATGGGGTTGAGTCCACATGGAGCGCCTTTAATTTTTCCTTCCCGCTGTGCACATGCAATTCCCGCGGGGGGTGACCGAGCGAACGACCGAAAAACCCGGCCGATGACCAACGCGGCGTATGCGTAATTTATGGGCCTGCTTCCATTGCATTCCACTGGTGGCGGCGGCGGTGGTACTTAACGAAATTAAAATGCGAGCGGCCCCCCGGCCCAGCCCCTTTTGTCAGCGGCCATGCCCCCTATTCCAGCGGTAGAGTTAATGCGCGAAATGAACAGCAGCAGCCGCCAAAGGCAAACTTTATTATTATCATAGAATTCTTGGGAAACACGGAAAACTGTTGCCTTAGTTTTCCCACCTTGCGCTGCAGCCAAGAAGAAAATTGCAGCAAGAATAATAAAAGAGAAATCTGCCCCAACTAGTCCCTGCAAAATGTGAAAGAAAAAAGAAAAAAGAAAAGCAAAATAAGTTACCGAAGGGGAAACTGAACTTTTTGCACCATTCTCCGCAGCATTTTCAATTATCCCAACGTCCAAATTATAAGCTGACTTCTGAGTGACCAAGGGTCCCCCAGTCTTTATTCCTAAGCCCTTAGCTTGGAGAAAGTGTACTTAAAGTATGTACATAGTTGTGGAAAGCATTAGTAACTACTAACTTACTTTCTTTCTATAAAGAAGAAACCTAAAAACTTGTCAAGTCTGCAATAAAACAAAAGGAAAAAACTGCATTCTTATTAAGAGAATTTAAGGGCGTCTTTTCTTTATTGAATAAACACTTTAAATGTTTATATTATTACGAAACCTTAAAGCAGGCAACTCACAACTTTCACCTCGTTTAGGAATGTTTCAGTTTGGATTATCCAAAAATCGAATTATTTCTGCAATTTAATTCCCCGCCAGCTAGCGGCTGTTCCCCAGACACTTTAGCGGGTCTATCTGCATGGGACTTGCCTGGGGCTGGGCTCACTTTATCCTCAGCTCCGCCAGCTCAGTCCCCATCGTCATCCCCTTAGTCCTCTGTTGTTCTGGCATTCCAAAAATAGTCGCAAATCGGAGTTAAGAAATCTCATCACTCGGCCTAAGCGCGTGCCACAATGAAAATAAAAGCGTCTAAACGGAAACCTGAACCTAAACCGATACTAGACAACGGGCAGACTCGCCTCGGGGCATTTTGGGCGGCACTGGGAGAAATTTGGAAAGGAATACTTCAAATTTATTAGGTTTATATTATAAAGTGCAAAGATTAATGGGGAAAATAAAGGCAACAGAGAGAGCAACTCGATAACAAGTTAGCCTGAACTCTATCGTACTTTCTATACTCGGATGTTAACTAAAAAGCTAAGCATTTAATATTTCTTTGACTGCACTGTCGGTTTTGATGGGATTGGTTACCAGCTCACCTGGTCGGGTCTTGGGACCTGTCTTAACTGGCTTACGTGGAACCCTACGGGCTCCCCGGAGCTGTCACAAAAGGGCGGTTGGACCTGGAACCCTAGACCCAGACATAACAGATCCATCCAGTCCGACGCAATATGGCGACACTAATCTGAGATTGTCAGCCCCCGTTGGCCACCGTTTCAACCCCCTTTCGAGCCCCTGCCCCTGACACCTCCATGTTTGCGTTTGCAGCTGATTAGACGGCAGTGACACTCCATTTAACTGTCAGACGCAGCACCAGTGGCAGTTACCTCGAAAAGGGCAATCCAGTAAGCCGGTAACTAGCTGAGGTAAACAGAGAGAAAAAATGCCATCTTCCTTATAAAAAATTTGTTTAGAAACGGAGAAAATCAGTGGCAGACAAAGTTCTTAAAAAGAGATCATAAACATTGACAAGATTAAATGATATTTTCTGATTAAGAGCTCTTTGGGTGGCAGATTCTCAGGTTTAATATTATTTATATCTTTCAGTTTAATTTAATTTAAACGGCAAAGCTCTCACACTTGTTCGAGTGCGGCAGCAGCAGTTGCATAGAATCTTGCGTCAGCAAAGTCTGTCTTCCTCGTCCTACCAACTCATCCATCCATCCATCCATCCGTAATATTTTCAATTATATAAGCTGTTACGTGAAACATGGAAAAGATTTCCACTCAAGAAAGGGGAAGCGAACAAGTCTAAGGGCGGCGGCGTTACGGAAAAGTTTTTTTGGCTAATGAAAAGTGTCAACAGAGCCCGATGTGAGTAATTCGAAAACATTCATAAACTTTCTGCGCAAAATATTGAATCATAATCCTCTGGGACCAACGGCTGCTGCTCCTCTCTCTTAAGTGTTTTTTTGGCAGAAAAAATAAAGAAAATAGCCCAGCCGAGACAGAAAATGACATAAAAACACGTTTTAATGCAGGTGGAACGGAGATAACGGCTGTCAGGACTTAATGCCCCAAAAATAAGCCAAGCAAGGGGAACCCCAAGTGGAACCCAGCCATTAAGGGGCCCGAAAAATTCCGAGTGGCGAAAGGTTAAAATGTAGGCAACTTAGAGGAGATTTCCTTGGTGCCAAAACAAAAGTATATATATATTCATAGGCCAGAAAATCGAGGCATCATTAGTGTGTTGGTTGCAATGATCAAAACCTAAACTAAGCGATTTAATTCAAGTGCTCTTCCCATAACTTGAAGTACTCGGTTTGGCGTTAAGTGGATATTCAAACGAATCGAATTTTCCTCCTCTCATCTTTTCTATGGCGCGGAAAAAATGAAAAAATTACAATTAAAAAAAGGAGAGGTGGGCTTCAATTGATCGGAGGCAGAAATAGAGGCGGCGGTGCATGAAGAGGAAAATGTTTACAAACATTGGACGGCGGCGGCGAACAAAAACTTTTTTATCAAAATAAACTATAAGGGGAAAAAAGGAGGGACCATAGGCGAGAGTATGGATACCCTTAGGGTCAGGTTGAACTATGTAAAAGATTACCTAAAGCATGCTAGAATGGGTGACAAGAAATAAGGAATTAATATAGGAATATATCATACAAATTGTTGGATTTAACTATAATCATCTACTGTTAGTTGAATTTAATTTGATTTATTACCTTTAGGGTCGATTTTTCAATGACAGGTTAGTTGTTACCATTAAGGTAAATTGTTTTTCGGAGTAAAAATTATCATAAAATATCACCAAGCATGAGTTATACTCAGCTTTTCGTGGGTCATATTTTTAAGGGCATCTCAACCACAAATAAGGCAATATAAGTCACACTAGTTAACAACTTAAATAAGTTTTACCTCGTTCCCAGCTTTATTCTCCATTTAATCTGATAGCTCTCGACAATTTTCCCCCCTTTTTAAGCTGTCCTTAAAATGGTTTTTATTGCACTTTCCTTGGCCATGGAATCGGCAAAAAGCGCAAAGTGTGTGGTGGCATCTTCATCAGCAACTCTTATATATAGACTTACGCCCCATATATATGTACACACGTTTATTCAATTGTGATGCCCACCAACCGCCTGCGATGTGTTGTTATTTCTCTTATTATTATTTTTTGTTTGGCCTCAAGGCAGCATCTGTGGCTGCCTGTCGCTGTTGCAATTTTTCCAAATTTGTCAACTGCTGTGGTCGACATCCCCCCTTCGCCATCTCCATCTTCGCCTTCGTCTCCGTGGGTCCTTTGTCCCTTTTTAACTAACCAAGGACGCGCATGCATATGAAATATGTCGTCTTTATTTTGTTTTTAACACAACAGATACAATACGCGTTCGGTTGGGGCAATCGTTGAGACTAAGGAATACCATTTTGTCCTAGCTTTAACCAGCAGATAAACCTATCGTAAGGCAAACCGGTTTTCTGCGATACTAAAATGTATCTGAACGTGAGATAATAACATATTGCTGTTAACTACGCTAGCAATTGTTGCTGTAAAGCCCCGAATTGTGCTGTAAGGCGCGAATACACGGTTGTTTTGCTGTAAATCTTTACTTCTTCTTCACTTGGATATCGAAAATTAGCTGTTCTTTTGCGGGCCGGAAAAGATTTTACAGGGACTGGGTCCTAGCTAGAAGTTACCTTTCACATTTACCAAATTTTCTTATCCGGTTCCTTATCTGCCCCCAACTTTTTGAAAGGAAGGGTAGAAATCAGTTCTAAGTATCAAAAAGTGGCTTTGCCTTTTAATGGGATATTAATACCCTAAAACAAATTTGTAGATTTATTTCTGGGAAGAGATCTTAGCTAAATTATATGTGCACCATCGACCTGAGCTTATCTTTTCACGAACAAGTCCTTTTCCCCCACAGTGTTGGCCATTTAGTGCGAATGTAATGCCAGAGGATTATCCCCTGAGTGACAGGCAGGCTTGTGCGACTCGCCGATACCCTGTAGATAACGTTTTGCTTACTCCTTGGTTCGGTGACAGGAGCAGTTACTGTGTGTCCCCATCCAGCTTATTCGGAAACAGGATTTTTGCCAACTGCCTTACACAGAGAGAAATACATAATTTATTGTAGGTATTTTATTTTAAAAATAACTACGATTGAGTAAGTCTTAGTAAGAAATAAAATTTAAAGACTTCTTTATGATTGTGAAAATGAATTTAATTATTTATAAATATTTATTATTATTTATATTAATTAAAGAATATTTATAAATAATAAAGATCCAGCGCAACTAGGTAAATATTCCAAAACTCTAAATATACAAAGCTTAAAAAACCTTTTAAATGTATCTATTTACGCCGCCAAGTTTGTTATGATTTTATTTCTTTATCTCCCATACCTCAGTCTGCCTTTGTTTGTTTGTTTTATATATATTTTATTTTCCGCTTTGCCGCTGCCACGCCCCCAAGCAAAAGCCCTAGGGGGGCGTGGGCGGAGGCGATGCCATTTGTGACATGTTAACATACGACAACAAAGCTGCAAATGAAATAAAACGCGTATTAAAAATAATTTCCGATGCGGTCCTCCTCCGAAGGTTGCGCTGCTCCTTTGCCATTTGCGTGTGCACCCAGCGGGGGGGATGAGGTTGGGTGTTAACCCTTTGCAACCTTAACCCTCGAAAGCACCACCGTCAATCGGGGCAAAGGCCACAGGACATGAACAGCAGCGGAGCGTCACGCAATCGAGCTGGGAATTGCCGGTTCTGGGCCAGGTTGTGTGTACGGTAGTACGTGGAATGATGATTACGAGGGCCTGGTTGGTGGTCACACCATCATGATGATGATGATGATGCCCCAAAAGGTCCTGCCACTCAATTCCGCCGGCAACGTGCAACATGCAATTACAGGTCGAAAGGCTTAAGTGCAACCACAACAGGTTCTATTTTCAATGATTTTCAATAGCCTTGAGTAAGTTATAAATATTTTGTATTTATATATCCACCATTGTATTATACATATTTATAATAATATTTTTATTTCTTAAATAATAAAAAAAGCGTATGTAAAAGAAATTATTTTAAAAAGGAAAAACAAGAATGTTATGACATAAATATGTCATATTTTAGGTAGGAATACTAAATACTAAAAAATACTTAATATTTAATACCTAATACCAAATATAAAATACTAACTACTAAATACAAGATCATGAATACTTAATACCATATATGCCAAGACACACACAAAAATCTGGTCAGAGACATGCATCAGTCTTGGGGATAAGCTTTTTTTAGACCTGTCAGTATCCGATGTGCTTAACAACAGTTTGTAGCTGGAATAAGTTAGAAATTCTAGTGCAGTTTAGGTCTGCTTTATTTTATTTAATTATTTTTACTGTATCGATTATTTACTGTATGGTTTTGGGTTTCGTGTTCTCTACTTAGGCAAACATTAACACCCTTTGATTAAATTGGAACATACGTATACCATATTTCATAGCACGTACACAAGTAATATACATATACAAGTATTTATTTATATGAGACTGCACGAGTTGCTGAATTTCCACTACCATCGAAAGGAAATTTAATCTTGTTCATGGAACTTAATAAAATTCTGGGAAAGAGATCACAATAATTAGGGAAATTGCATGAACTTTTATCGATTTAATTCCACTTAATGGCCAGTTGTTAAACTATGATGTTAATATTATTCTGTTTAATTTGATTTATTTCCTTAAAGGGAAATGGCTTTACACCAAGTATTTTCTTCACTACTAAGCCACTTCTAATTATTTCCAAATATTATTATTCTTAATATTAATTAAGCCTCAAGGCTCATTTACTTTTGATTTGATGCCAGGAAGATTGGCAGATATCTCCTTGGAGATCTCCGATAATTCAACTCTCGCCGAGGAGTGCCCCTTTGAGTGTTTAATTATTTAAAGTGTTGTCTCTCTGTGTTTAAGCCTCCTCCTCGGAGGACTCTGTCGGTGCCTCATCTCCTGTCGTCCTCCGCTCCAAGTCCTTTTGTAATTTCATTAGTGTTGACAACAATTTTGTTGTTATTATTGTTGTTTTCCCTGTTGTTGCTAGCTGCTTCTATTATCCCTTGGCCTGGCGAAAAATTGAAAGTCAACTGGAGCACTCTCCACCTTTATGGGAATTGAATAGAATGCAAAATGACAGCCACGCCCCTTGCCCTCTGTTGCCGCCACCCCTGACCCCTGACCCCGAATTCCCCCTGGAGCTCTTGGCATGTGTGATGAGCTCAAAACGTGCCGGAGAAGAGGGCGCGGGGAGGAAACATTGAGATATTCGGGCAGATCAGGCCTGAAACAAACTAGGAAATTCATTAAAAACTTTAGTTTTATGCAAGAAATAAGATAAAAATTTTATAAATATATATTTTGTAACTAATTTCACCAATCTTTATTGTTTACTATTGCTGGCAAAAAATCAAAGCACTATCGATAGTATCGATTTTTGAACTTTTTTGAAAATCATCGATTGTTTTACTCACTATCGATGTTTTGATTAGACCGATTATACTCCATTTTAAGCCTTTCAAATGATCACGACGATGTTTTCTCGAGTGCTGGAAGGGAAATATTTGGTTAGATCATGAATGGAAATTAATCCCTTAAAGCCGGAATCGTTTTAAGTGAGAAAATGGCATCACTCAAGGCTTCAACTGCAGATAATATAATTTGTATAAGCAGAAATTGTATAACTTAGGGAACCTCGATAGTATCGATATTTCACTAGTAAAACATCAAAAAATCCATAGTGCAAAACATCGATTTTTTGCCAGCTCTATTGTTTACGTCTTTTCTTATTGCTGGCTCTCGATTGTTCCTCTATCGATATATCGGTTACACTACCGATCATTCTTAACACCATATAACTATTATCTATCGATAATATATAATTAATCTTGTTTAGTATTTTAGATTTACATTAGTTTACAATTTAAATATATGTATAACCCAGCATACTTGGGCCGTTTTTCTCGCAGTGCTGCCGAAGAAAGGCTGAAGGAAAGGTCAGGATCAGGCAGGACATGTAGTGGCAGTTGAGATGTTTTTGCTTTGAAAGTTAATTAAAAACCCATTGAGCTGAGATGCGAGGAGTGTAAACTGTGTAGAGAGGGGCACCTGCCACGCCCCAGCCCAAACATATCACTCACATTTTCCACACCTTTCCCTTTTCCCTGCTCTAATTTTCCCTTTTTTTGGAACGCCTCCTCCTCCCATCGCCGGAGTTGCAAAAATATAGAGAAAACGCGACGAAGGGTTGGATTGCACTTCTCCTAATGACCAAAATGCGGTCAACGGTCAGGGGATTTTCGGTAGCTACCCGCAGGTAGCAGATAGTTGACCAGGTAACCAGGCTAATCACCTGAAAACATCAGGTAAAAAGCGGCTGTCTAATTGAAACTGTCCTTCAGCAGGGGAATTTTCGGTTGTCGTCTGGGGGATTAAAGTTGTAAGCGGCTCAATGGATAATTAGCCAAATGGCCGGCGGACAACCTGCTCCCCGCTAGCCCCAATGACAAGCAAGTGGGCCCCAGGTCCTGGTCTTTATCCTGTCACACAGAGAGAGTCCTGTCAGCTGTGGGCTGCGCTTGTAATGGATGCAAATATGTTTCTGCTTTATGACAAGTGGACGACGGGCGTGGGCTGTCTGCAGGAGTAAGGATGGGGATGCAGCAGGGTCAAGAGATGGCCAGGGTATCTGATGGAATACAGGATGCTGCAGCATCAGTTATAATATAATTATAATATATTAATAAAATCTAAATAAAAAGAAAAAAACATTAATTGATGGGGAATTTAAAATTCTTCAGGCCATTTCTATATTGCAGTTCAATTGTTATATTAAAGGTTTACATATTTTCAGCTAGATCGAAGATCTTATGACTTTCGATTTTATTTCGCAAAAATGTAATATTTTAAGCAGATAATAATATTTATTTTTATTTATATTGGCAATATATCTAGAAAAAATATAAAGCAGCTAATGAAATGCAAAGAAAATCTTTGTTAAGCAGTTCTTTAGTCTTTGAAGTTTCTTAGTTTTCTTCCTTTTCTTTGTTTAATGAGTTTGCCTCTGAAAAGTTCGAATATTTTATCTTGTTTAGGCTTTGCTATAGGAATTTAAAAATAAGGCTTAGATAGTTAAAACACTATTAAAAATCTTGTATAGGTATTTACAACCAGTTCTTTATGTATTTCTCATAAAATTCTAGGGGATTTCCCTCACATTATGAGCGGTTAGCTTAGGAGATTCGGAGTAAAATTTGCATATATTCACTCGACATTTATACTTATCTTTAGCTCTTGTCTAGTTGGAAGAACCCAAAGTTATCGTCTTGAAAGGGATAATCTACGCATTTCCTTTTGAAAACAAATTATAAATTTATTATATTTTATTTTCAAAATTTAAAAGGAAAGCATAAGAAAATATTAAATATTTTTTCAACGAGCCCTCCAGGCCGCTTTATTTCCATTTCGACTCTATTTAGCTTCTATTCTAAGCCTTAGAGCATATGGGCTGGCAGAGATTCCGATGAAAACCCTTAGCCACCCGTCCAATCCTTTCAGCTTTCACCTAAGCTGTGCGCTTTCGAAAAAAAACCTTTCACATTTTCCACAACACGAAAAAACAGTGGCAAGCGGGGGAAAAGCCACACACAAAGGGGGAACGTGTTCGCTCGTACATTTAGCAAAATGAAAAACGCACAAATGCAACACCAACCGACGTGCATAGAAATAGGAGGGCGGATAGTGTATCCGGCGATATATATGTTCATATATGTATATGGGGGAATGTGGCAACTGAACCAACACGAGAGGCAGATGCTGCATACAGATTCGGAGGCAGCTTCAGATGCAAATGTTGCAGACGCAGATACACATTAGTCAGCTCCTTTAAAGAGATGAATTCCAAACGAATTTGCATTTTGCACTTTGCATTTTGCATGTCGCATTTCGCATTTCTGATTTCGGATTTCTGGGTTCTTGCTGGCCTACAAAATTCGATTCGCTGAATCAGCCAAGAAGAACAGTTGCTGTGCAGTTGTTGCCACTCGGAGCTCTGATTTGATTTATAATTAAAATCGCCCCTGCAATATTTCCATTTTCAATACGATTTTCTGCCAGCTAAATGTTTATTTGGCTCCGACGCATGGACGGGTCGAATGAATGAAATGTTATGAGAATGGAAATCTCTCTCTTCCTAGCCGCTGCCAATATAATCGTATACAGTGAGTGTAAAAAAGTGGCTGCCACCTGCCCCTAGGGGCCGGTTAATTATCACATATATTATGTTCTCAGGTGAATGTATATCTAATTGAATTGAATTTTGAATGCGAATGTGCTTCGAGCGCAGATGCTGATTAAATATTCGATAAATCATCGCCAGGGGAATGTGATATGTGATGAATGCGGTTAATTAACACGAATCTAGAACAGAGCATCAGCAAATGATGAATTCATATCGAATTTGGATTGGCAATGTTTTGTGTAAATTAAAATCAACGATAATTGAGTGATTTGGCTGTTGTTTCAGGGGAATATGTTTATAAAATGTTCACTAATCACCAATCATATTCAATGTTAAAGTTGGATACTTGATTTTGTCTGATAAAAATATAATTATTTCTACATATATCTTAGAAGTACAGAAGAGTTGCCAGAAAGAGTTATAGAAAAAGTTGCCAGACAGACAGGTGATAGAGTTGTCAGGCAAAAAATTAAATACGTTCTCCTCTTAAATACATATTAGCTAAAAAGAATAAATATAAATTTACATAAATTATGCAAAATGGAATTATATAAATTATATACCAAACAAGTTAATATATAAATTGTATTGATTAATTCACACAAATTGCAAGGAAAAAACCCTCTTACATAATTTAATCCCGAAAGGTGTCAACTCTTAACAGCCATGTTCGTACAGGAAAACTTCGAAGATACCGTGTGAATTTCCGCGCGAAATTGCTATTTGCCAGTTCAATTCCACTAGGAATTTCTGTAGCATTCGGACTCCTTGGATCTCACATGAAAATGCTAATACAAATGCTGATAAGCTGAGAATATACAGAGTTGCCACAGAAATCGATGTGGACTTGAATTCTCTAAAGGCCACCCCAAAAATTATGCACAACAAGTTTACCTCTCATTAAATTTCCAAAATAATCATATTTTATATATTATATTAATATTTTGCAGTAAATGCTCTAAATTAAATTCCAAACACATTGCCACATATAAATATGTACACATTTTGAAAATCAATTACGACCGCGTTGCAATTAAAATGTGTTGATGGAAAACAGAGTCCGACCGCGGTTTCCCCGTAAGATAATCGTAAAATATACTCTTGGCAAAATCACTGGGAAGCGCACAAATATTTGGCCATTATCATCAATCAGCTGGCCGTTAACTGCCGCCCCTCACTGTGGCCCGGCCGTGCCCCATCAATTTCCATTTAGACAAATCCGAGTCCGGGGGCACAAGTTGAGGTGAGTGGGCGGCTGTTTATTTGAGTTATGCATATCAAGTTGAAAGGTAAACATGCGAAATATGCTGGTCTGCCGGTCCGTTCTTCGGGTTCCCCCTCAGACATCTGCCAAACCTGCCCTCTAATTTGCATATTCAAGCAAACAAATTACAAGGCAAAGTCAAAAGTTTGCTCCGTAATTATCAGACTGAGCCCTGCGTTTTATTTACATGCTTAGAAATCAATTTGACGGCGCAGATAAGCGGCCAAACAATAAACAATTGGGCCGAAAGCCGAATCTCGGGATGGGCAAAGGGTCGGGAGGCACAGTCAGTAGGCCGGGTCAGTCGGAGCCGAAAGCAAAACCAAAACAAACAGGAGCTCAGCCAGACAAAAGAAACCGAGACCGAGACCGAGACCGACCGAGACCGCAGTCAACGGATAAGGCTAAAGGATGGCCAACGCAAAGGTCAAAAACCAGAGCTAAGGCTGAGCCCAGTCCCACGCTCCACCCATTCGATATCTCCACTACTTTCCATCCCCTTTCACACTTTGGAATTTCCCACCGACTTACCCCCGAAGTCTGGCCCAAGTTTTGAGTCTTTGGCATTCCTTTGTCTACGATTTAATTTACTCCGATCCCGGCAAGGGCAAGGACATGAATCCACCGGAAATGGGTTAACTGATTCAAGTCCACAGAGAGGGAATTCTTCTTCTAAACAAAGACTTTTTGTTGGGTTCTTGTAGTAAGATTCATAAGATCCGAGTTGGGACTTTAAGTAAGTGATAACTATATAGACTTAAGATCTTTGATCCTCCGGTAGTGCCATAAAAATTATATTGCAAGTACTCAAGGAAAATTTTTAAAGTGCTTCCTATAAAAGAAATTTAATGCATTAATAAATTTCGGCCTTAAATGTACATAAATTTCCTTGATTAAAATGATTATGTTTGATTATATGGGGAGGCAGGGTTCTTGGACAATAATTACGTAATTATTTTATATTAAAATATATTTTAAAAACATTTATTTTTATGAATTTTTATGCATAGGGGGAGGGGGTTCCTCCAATGATTACTCTTGATTACATAGAGGGGGATTGCAATCCTAGTGTGACCTTAGTCTTCTTGTTTTCTTAATCCTAATTTCATTTAATCTCGGCGGAATCTTTGCATAAAATGCTAAATGCTAAATGGCACTATGCAAAGTGCTTATTCAATCAAAGGTAACAAATCCTTTAAAACTCACCCATTCCCCATTTTAAGGGCATTCCAGAATCGTTACTGATTTACCTCCAAACCTTGCAAACTTAACCAATTTCCTCAAAACTTGGTTGTGGCTTTTGAGTCGCTGGCCCCGAAAACCGTTTGATAAAGTTTCTGTGGTCGAATCGCAAAGGCTCGAAAGCCCCAAGAGTGTGGCGAGGGGAGTGGATGTATCAATCATATGGGATCTGGATCTGTCACTTTGGTAATCACGATAATTGGCAACTTTCGAGTGAAATGCGGCCGCTGGGCGAAACGTTACTCACCCTTTTGCCTCTCAGGCATTCCTTTCAAATTACCTTTTTCCCCTTTTTTTTTTCCATTTGGTCTCTGGATTTTGGGCTCGTCCCAAAATAATAAAATTAAATATGCATATCAGAGGGGCAGTAGGAGTTGGAGGTGGTTCCCGCCTGCAATTGACTTAATATCCTTTGGGCAAACAATCAAAACAAGAGCAGAATGGAATGTGCCTGATTGTGCTCCTGGACCAGAAATGATGGGAAATTCACAGGGAAAAAAATCGCGAGGAAAAAACAATGAAAGAAACGCGGAAAATGGCACCCACGCACAGCAGAATGGGGCGATTTGCAACGCTTTGTTGCACGCATCCATTGAAATTGTTTCCGCTCCTTTTCCACAATTGTTTTCGGGTTTTATGTTTCCTTCTTCTGCTGCCTCTGGGTCCCCTTAGCTGGTCCATTTGGCTCCTTTTTTCCTTGGCCTTGGCTGCTGCTTGATTTGATGTGTGCAATTATGGCGTCATTTACATTCTTGCCTTCCAAATGGCCAATCCATGACACCCATCCCTTTACCATTCCCTTTTTGGGGTCCAAGATATCCTGCAGTCATTTGGGAAGTGCACTGGGGAAAATTCTGTACTTCATACATATTTTTAGCGCTAAAAAGGGAATATTTGGATCAGAAATGAAGTTATTATCTTTGGTTTTTAAAAATGAAGTATTACTCTATAAAATCCATACTGTTTTTAATTATTTTCTAATATTTTCATGACTTGTAGGTTCTACCTTATATACATTTCATAATCTCATCACAGTTTTATCTCTTATAATTGTTTCACAAATTCCTGATATCATACTCGGTAATTTCCTGGGTTTTCTCCCTGTGCACCGACTGCTCTTGCTGTTGTTTCAATCTCAATGCCACTTTGCCTGCTGAAGCGCGCTGCTAAGTATGCTACAGAAAGTTTCCTCGCTTTTCTTGGGGCCTGTCCTTCTTCTCCTCGAATCTCCTTCTCCTCTCTGCTCCTCTTCTCCCTTTGTCTCGTTCGCGTTGAACTCCTTTGTTTTTAGTCCGGACTAAATAGAGATGGATGATGGCGAACGATGAGGGGAATGGGAATCCCACTCGCCCGCCGGTTATTGTTGTGCATTTTCTCAGAAAATAATAGTGGAGAGTGGCTGAAAGCAAAAAAGTTGCCAAGCCTCTCAGACCCTAAGAGGGTCTCGAATACGAATACAAATAAATGCTATATATGTGTAATTTTCGGGCTAAAAAACTGCGCTCTGCACGCAGTTTTTGAGTTTTTTTTTGGCCGAACATTTTGCGAAGGTAAACAAGCCACAAACTTGAAGCGAAACAAGTGCAAAGTGAAAGTAAATATGAAAGGCAAACAGACGCCGGAAAATAAATATATGTACGTGCCGCCGAGTCAGGCTCGGGAAGCGAAGGTAAAATATAAGTATATAAATATGCTTTCCCCATACCGAAAAAGCGAACTTGAGCCGGAAGATGTAACGAAATCGAGCTGAATTTGAGGCGAAATGAACGGTCAATTAAAACTTAAATAAAGCCACGTGAAAAGTGAGGAAACCGAATGCCAGGGAAACGAATTTGGCTCGGGGGAAATTTATAACAAATTATAAACCAATGTGGGGCCTTAAATTACATTTAAATTTTGCACAAAAGTAGAGGAAACTCGGTTAAATTTAGATAAGAAGGAGATTTAATCAAAATAATCATAAACAAGTAAGGAACTGATTCCTCAATTGATTAAACACTAAATTCAATTAAATGTCGAAACTGAAACAAGCCACAGAAATGTCAATGAATAATTGAAATTATTGATAAAGCCACAAAAAACCATCAATGGCATGTGAATAAATTTAAATAAAATGGAATAAATCTTGGCTGAAAGTGAATATAGAATAAATGGCAAAATCAAGTGATACTGAAGCGGAAATGGACGGGAAATTAAGTGAAAGTGAAGCGGGCATAAATCACACCGCAAATTGAAGGGCGGAAAAGCGGGAAAAGAGCGTCCTCGAACTTCATTTCTGTTTTTTATTGACTTTCTTCCTCGCTCCCTTGTCCGCTGTTTTTCCTGCGTAATTTTCTGGCGGCGTCTCTTGCTGGCTTTTTAATTGCCACTTACGCGTTCTGGCTTAGACCAAAGCCCCGTCAAAAGCCCCTCGTCGATGCTGGGTCCTTGCGCTGCCTAATTTATATTTATTTTTTCGGGGTTTCCTTCTTTTTGGCAAATGCTTTTTATCCCTTTGTCTTTGGCGTAGAGGCAAGCGCGACATAAATTAAAGTCAACTAATTGCGTATACGCCGCGTGTGCCTTAAGTGGGCTTTGCCAAGGACAAGCAGCAAGGACATCGTTTGGGGCTTAGTCCTGCTTAGTAGTCCGTTCCCTGTGCCTGCGTCTTATTTTTTTATTATCCTGAAATCCTTCGGGGGATTTGCGGCCATGATTTAGTAGTGTGCACTGTGTCATTAAAATTTAATTAAATGCCCAGAAACGCACATGGAGCAGGCCGCACTGTAACAGGAACAGGACACTGATGACGCCACAGCGCCAGCAGCTTCATTATCTTCATTATTATCCTTATCATTATTATCACCACCATCCGCCGCTCCGAGCGCAGCGACATCAAATGATATTCGCTTTGCCTCCTCCGAGCATGTAATAATTTATAACACGATGAACTTGTCGCCTGTCCATGAGCCTACGCACACGCACACATTCATGCAAGCACACACACAGTCAGTCATATTTACATATGCAAATATGCCGAGCGGCACCCTATATGCGTAGCATTTTTTATTAGGGTTTCTTAAGGCAGTGCCCCCGAATGTAGGCTTTTAAAAGACAGTCACTAACATAAACTAATATTTCTTAAATCAATTAATGTGTGACTATTTATTGAATTGATACAACTTTTAAGTTTTTAAGAAAATTAAAAGAATCTTGTTCCGTTCTCGTACTTCGTTAAGGCCTCGGTGTGAACTCTCTCGATGCTCGTCGTCCTTACTCGTCGTTCCACTCTCGTCAGCGTAGTCTCTACTCGTCGTTCCACTCTCATTATCGTCTGCTTCACTCGTCGTCCTCTCTTATTCTCGTCGTCTTAACTCGTCGCTTTCACTCTCGTCATATATTTGTTGTCTTTACTGTCAGTTTTACTCGTCGCTTTAGCTTGTAATTATCACTCGACGTCTTACGCGTATTCCTTACTCGTCGTCTTTACTCGTCGTTCCACTCTCATCATCGTCTTCTTTAATCGTCGTTCCACTCTCATCAGTGTCGTCTTTTCTTGTTGTCCGCACTTATTCTCGTCGTCCTTACTCGTCACTCAGCTGTCACTCTCGTCGTAAATTTGTCGTGTTTATTCGTCGTCATAACTTGTAATTTTTACTCGTCGTCTTAACTTGTAATTTTCACTCGTCGTTTTACACGTATTTCTTACTGGTCGTTTTTACTCGTCGTCTTGATCTTCCTTATGATAATCTTCCATGATTGTCAGCGTCATCAGCCAAGGATGATAATGAAATGGTACCAAAAAAGTGCTTAAAAATGGCAAATACAATTTTCTTCAAAGTTTATTTGAGGCTTAAGAAGAAAGGTCAATTTCAAGGCTTTTAGGCACATGTTTATTGCCGATATCGCAATTAAAGTGGGGTTCTCTGTTCGAGAACCGCTCGAATATCTTGCTCTCAATTAGGCAACTAACCAAGTCATGTTTATTCTTCATTGTACCCCGTATATACCCCATAAAGTCACGCTGCCTTTCATCCCGAGCAGGAGCGCAAAGGGCCATCTCATCGTCATCGTCAGCGTCATGATTGTCATCGTCATCAGCCAAGCATGATAATGATAACAGTAACAAACAAGCGCAGCGACAACTCTGGCCGGGAAAGTGGGCTGTTGTTAAGGGGGCGTTGGATGGGATGGGATGGGTTGGTTGGTGTGATATAAAGATTGTTGCCATATTGCTATCATTTGCACACAATCAGCGTCAACGTCAACGGGGCTGCGAAATGAGAGCAAAAGGGGAGATGATGGAGGTCAAAGGGCAGCGGGACAGGGTCTGGCAATGTATGCAGAGGCGTCGTGGAAGGAAGTGATGCCATCCTCCATTCGACAGGATGAAGCGCGGATGACGCGGAGATTGCTCGTCGTCGTCGTTCGTGCGCCGATGTCGCCAACGACCAAATTGCAGATAAAGTATAAATAAATTTAAATAAATAGCGTAAAATCAAATTTCCTAGGAAAAAGGCAGAAGGGAACAGAGGATGAGGATACCAAGTACAAGGCGCTGAACATTTCCCTGTGGTTGTCATCAAATGAGGGCGTGGAGGAAAGCGAACAAATTGAAGCGCCAATATAATCATTAGTGGAGATGGAGCAGGATGTATCCGAAAGGGATCCGTGATCTGTTGGCTATAGCCTAAGCCAATAGGAACCTTAGAAGCGAGGTGAGCGGGGTCCTTGGAGTAAATAATAATATTATTATTCCCAAAAGATGGGCCTGAGCATTTAAGGAGAATGAAAAATCTTTTAGTTGTTGGAAAATACTTTGTAACTGGATTGCTTTATATATGTAGATGAGTTACTTACTTTAAAGTATTTAAGCTAAAAAGCCTAAAAACTAATTCAAAAAAGCTGAAATTGGGAAAAATTTGCAAACACTCAGTAGGAAACTAACTAAACTTTAAAAATAGTAATATTAAATAAAATTAAATAATGTTAATAATAAGTTATGCTGTAAATGTAGTAAACAAGTAATTATTATTGTTAGAAATATATTTTTATTTATTATAGTAGAAATACTATAGAGCTAGGAATTTATATTAATAAAAAATAATAATAATATTAAAAGTATAGAGTTTTTATTCAAGTGTACAGAGGATCGTTTAAAAATTAATTATTAAAAGTTACCGGCCGATAACCATCGATAAGCCGATGGGCGGCGCGATAATGCGTAGTCGATATTAACATGAAAAGGATAGGACAATAGTCAAAGCGCAAAGTAACAAAAAGAACACAACCCGGGTGATGAAGACTTTTTTAAAGCTCTCTCTCTATTTGATAAAAATGTGAAATGATAAACAAGTTAAATCAATTAAATTCGTTTCACTGGGAGCTATTAAAAACTTTACAGCCGGCGCTAAGAAGAGAGGAATTTGATAAAACAAACTTAGACGTACATTTAATTTCTTATTTCCATATCCTAGTGCGAGTAGGGACATATTATCATTTATATTAAGTAATACTAGATGTGAAATGTTATTTCTAAAGTATTTTTTTATCAAATGCATTTGTTACATATTCATTTTTGCTATTTTCCCTGGGCTCACCATTTAAAGGGGCATCGCTTGGGGGTGGCACTTCCGATTTCGTTGGCACATTGCTAGCGACTTCTGACCGCGACCTTGTCCCTCTACACCTTCCAACCCCACTCCCCATTAGCGGCACCACATGCCCTCCCACTTTTGTGCGACATATGCCTATAATTGCCTATTAGTTTTCATTTGTTGATTTGGTTCTGCCGCCTGCACGTGACGTTTACTTCTAGTCTCGGTCTCGGTCTGTGTCTGGGTCTCAGTCGCGGTTTTGGTTTTTGGTTTTTGGTTTTCGGTTTCGATATTGATATTAGTTCGTATCGATTCTGCCTGTGCGACATGCTATATAGGCTATATGCTAATGGTTAGAATGTTGCCGCCCGATCAATGAGGGATAATTGTGGCCAGGCATTAAGGGCCTCAAATGGGGGTCAGAGTTCAAGGGGTGCAGCAGACTGGGAAAAGCGACTGACTCAATTGCAATTATATTAAAATTAGACAACCTAATTGCTCAAACGAGGCAATCTATATTTTGTACGATTCGTAAAGAACTCAAATGTAAAGTCATCTTTAATAAAGCAATAGAGCCATGCACTTCCCTCATAAAATGATATTTTTAGGATATTTTTAGTATGAAGCAATTACCTGCACTGCACTTTCGATTTATTAAAAATTATAGCTTAAGTATTTATTTTAACCCAAGCTATATTTAATGTATTCTTCAGTCGCTTACATCTGAAATCCTCTGTCATTTCTCATGGCTTCAAATGACACTCATCATGGCTTGAAGCCAACTCTTTGGCCGCTTTCGTTGGCCAAATGGAAGCATTAATTCTTGGATTGTTGGGAATTTTATTTTATGTCGGTCAGGCCCTCGTCATTCAGCATCATACACCCACATTTCCCGTTTTCCCTTGCCTCGACCATTTCAATTTCATTTCAATTTCTTCATGACGGCCATTCGCTTTTCGTTTTTCCTTTTTGTGTTGAGGTTCGTTCAACTTGGCGTCGCTGAAATGGCGACGACACTGCCACAAATATTTCATGGGGGGCACTTGCATTGTTGTGGGGCACATTCAGCTCCCTCCTCACTTTCAGTTCTGTCCATTTCCCCAGAATTCCCAGTGCGTTTTTGGGGGGTGAAAGTGCATTACTCGAGAACCGGAATCATTATTCATCTGCCCATCTGCAACGCGGCAAATTGGCTGCTTCAGAATGAAAGCGAGCTGCCAAAAAATACAACAAATAAGTATTTGTTAATATTTATACACTTGAAAAAGATTGATGTTGCTTTAAATTGTATTTAAATAAAATTAGGATGTCATACATTTTTGTTAGAGGTTAAATTGCATTTTATTTCAAGGTAAAACTTCTTAAACTTCTTAAAACTTCTTCTTAACATCGAAGCACTTACCGCTTGTCTTGCACTAAAATTCTCAATCGGTTCCAGCTGCATATTATACAAAATTCTGATGACAACCCTGGCAAGGTTCCATTTCCACTTCTTGAACAAAATAAGTTTATTTTAACCTCAAAATTATAATTAATATTTATGCAGAAGTAACATAACTATTCATTTTAAAATTCCTATCGAATGTTTTCAAAATATTGATCTCGTTTTTACTTTTTTCCGTGCTGAGCCAAACACAAATAAGCAAGAAAATCGGGCAAGGCCTCGAACAGCTCTCCCTTGGCACCACATTTTTCTGCTTTTCTGTTTTTCTTTATTCCCCTGCCTCCACCCCTCAAAGTTTTTCGCCCTCTCAAGTACTTGCGAATTTTTCATTTTCATTTTCGTCTGGCTTTTGTCTGTTTTATGCCTCTGCATCTTGTTGCTTTTGTGTGTTTGCTTTTGTTATGTGTTATGTGTTAGTTGGCAACTGATTAATTGCCACGCCTCTTGCCGCCGCCTCCTCCTCTGACCCTGTCCCCGATTTTGATTCAGATTGAGTGTGTCTGCTGGGCTACTTATGCGATATTTCGTTCAATAATTTTAAGGCGCTAAAAATAGGGGCCCGAGGAGCTCTTGGCTCGTTTATAATTGGCTGGGGGAAAGGTGTGCTCAGTACTATACAGTATTGAGAGATGACTTTGGTAATCATATTATCATAGGTTTCCTTTGGAACCTGATAGTGGGTCTTAGGTTATGATTAAACATTTAAAAGCGCAAAGCAAAGCCAAGAAACTTGATACTTGTTTCTTAGACCTAACTCAAAAATAGGGGTATTAAAATTTCCGACAGCGCTGTTGGCACCCGTACACTGTAAAAGCTTTGTGTTTGTTCGGGATTCTGTTAGGCTGTCGTACCAAGCTTCGGAGCTATGAATACTTGAATTTCATGATAAATCCCTTGATTTGTTTGTACAAATAGTAAAAAGTCATGAAATTGTAAGAGTTATGGTATTTATTCCGAATTTAATTCAGGTCTTTGAGGCTTACAAGCTATCACAATGTTGGCCAATATCAGGTTACAAAAAATTATAAAATTCTTAAAAATAAACTTAAAACTTCGCCAATCGCTCGCTGCGCTGGGCAAAGTGAAAGCCGCCGTAGTACTCCTCCAGGTCGCAGAGATCCCGCTGGAACTGCGCCTCCATCCTGGCCTGGGCCGCCTTCTGTCGGGCGGAGGGACGGCGCACCGAGGCGTGGCTGCTGCGCAGGCTAAGGCGGCGACGAACCTTCACGCCGCCCACCATGTCGTACAGCGGTGACTCCGGCAGCTGCTCCAGCTCCTTCTCTGGCAGCGGCTTCCGGCAGCGATTGGTGTCCGTGTGCGAGGGGAATCCCCGGGGCGTGGTCTGGCCAGCGAAGGCCTCGCTGATGTCGTGGAGCCGCTTGCTCTGCTGCTGCTGCTGCTTCCCGGCCAGGTGCTCGAAGCTGCACTTCCACTGGGCGTAGTGCTTGTCGGACGGCGACTGTCCCGATTTCTTGGGGGGCGTCAGCAGGGTGCCGGAGGAGCCAAAGGACGAGCAGCGAGGCATGGGTCGCAGAAGGTGGCGGGACTGGGAGTGGGTGAGCCGTCGCAGGCGCTGCTGCTTCCTGGCCGAAATGTTCAGCTTGCGCAGGAGAATCCTCTGTATCTTGGCCAGAAATCCTGGCAGTTTGGCCCTGGGCAGAGGGCAGCAAAAGCCGGGAGGCGAAGGACTGGTGGTGTCCTCGGAACCTTTGGACTTTTCCACGGAGTGAGTGGCACCCATTGTTTTATTTTAATTTAATGATTTAAAATTTACTTTGTAAAGTTCAAGAACTGCTTGAAGTCACTGGTAATGGCTCTTTTAAAAATATTGTTCGAGTTCAGGAATACGTTCTTAACGCTGCTAGCTCTGTTGGCCAACTGATGCTGATTGCCCTTAGGCGGCCGGCATATATACCAGGTCCAGGTAGTCTACCGTCCTTATAGGGATCAGGTCTTATTCGCTACCCGCGTGACCTTCATAAAAACCTGACCTGACCCCTTGTCCCTGCCCTGACCATAATCCGCTTGTTTTGCATAGTTTTATGAGCCAACATTTGGTCACGGCTTTTGGGCTGGGGTTTCGGGGTTTAGCTTTGCCTTCTGGGTTTTGCTAGAGTCGCGATTTTGTTTATTGCCCTGCAATCCTTGCACGTGCAAAGGACGATGCCAGGCAGCGGCGATTTAATGGCCCGTCATTTGCTGTCGCCTGCTGGCTCTGCTAGCTCTTCTGGCCAGGATATCAAGCATCCCCGGGACATAATTGCCTGCCAGCCTCGACCCACAGGGGGAGTCCTGCAGCAGCCGAGGAGCGCAGGAGGAGCCACTTAAGACTTGGCCGCCATCGCTGGAGGGGGAAATTCTTAATGAATTGCAGCAAAGCCATAAGCGAACTACAAGGCACTGAGAGAAAATGGGTTAAACAGCTGTAATTTCATAAGGAAAATATGGCTAGTATCTAGCTCTGCTTATGTCCTAAATATTAACATACTGTTAGCGTGGCTTAAATGTAGATTCTTATTTATTTCGTGGTTTTTTCTTTTTAGTTTCGTTCTTGTAATCGTAGTGTGACCGTAGTCTTTCGTTTTACTTAATCCTAATTTCATTTAATCTCGGTGGAATCTTAACATAAAATGCTAAATGCTAAATGGCTAGACTATGCAAAGTACTTATTCAATCAAAGCTAACAATACGAATAATTTTGTGACTGCAATTGAAACCTTTCCCATAACATTCATTAGTTTCTCTCTGTGTACGCTTGAAAAACGACGTCGCTCAGAGGGGGTGGGGGCTGGAGACTGGGCAATGGCATGGCGGAGGTTCATGGAGGGGCCATGGGGTCCATGGTTAAGCATCCTGGCAGAATGCTCGCTTTGTGTGTCAATCAGCCTTTGCATGTCTGTAGAGCCTTCATCATCCATACCCCCCCTCTGGGTGTGTGTGTGTGTGCGTGTCTTCGAGTGTATAAGTAATTGCAGTGGAGATGGGGGATATAAGAGGCTTTGCCTTCATTAAAAGTAGAGATATGTATGTATGAACATATACCCAATGGAAGGCAAGGATAATTGATCCCAATTACAATGCGCTGCTCGCAGAGAGAAAGAGAAAATGTATTCAGAGTCCCGTTAAGGCACATATTAAGGTGCAGCATTCCGTGAGGTTGCGATACGTGAGATCCCTTCAATCTCTGTTGAATATGTTTGCAGCAATATTCCATCATATAAATAGCTCCTAGAATATATATAAAATATATTTATTACCTATATTTCCCAATTAAATATATATATACATTCCAGAAAATCTTGCGTCTTAATTTCTCATACAAAAATGCCAAAAATTTAGATTAGGCAAATAATATTTCCAAATGACATCTTTTTCAGTATTTTCTACCTGCCTGCCAACTGTCGAGCAAGATTAAACGCGTAGGTTTATCTCTGGAACCTTCGCTGTACGCAGCCCCCAAAAAGTAGGCAATGCTACCTGCTTTACCTGCTTAAATATATTTGTCCCCTTTCAAATTGCTGACTAGCCTCTTTAAAGTCGGCGGAAAACTGTTTTGGCTAAAGTTTTTCCCTGCTGTTGTCAGGGGGATATGTTTTTGCGACAGCACTACTCGCATGTCCCACTAATTAGGTTTGTTTCAGTGACATCCCTGCATTTCCGCTTCGCCTTATTTCCAGCTTTCGATGCATCCCCTGTAATTGTATTAAAATCGGAGAACGGGGGATTCCTCCTATTTCGCTTTTTTTCCCTGAAAAAAAAATAAAACCGAAGGACGCAAGTGGGCGTGGCTTGCGGCAGTGTCCAACCGTGTGCTGCGGAATTTTCCCGCTTTCCCTCCTCTGTGCCGAACGAGAAAGAAAGCTATTTCACCGAAAAACTGCAAAATTCAGTGCAAATTCCGGTGCAATAGTCAAATGGCAACGGGTTTTAGGGGCGAGACACAGATATGGGACATACTTTATGGGGGTTTTAAATTAAATAATAATATATAAATTTAAGAAATACTAAGAAATAAATAAGTATGTTAATAATATGTTCAATAAACACAGATTGGCAGAAGATATAGGAGCTATCTTATGAGAGATATAATATAATATTGAAACTCAGCTCCGTAAGGAGAAAAAAACAAATAACAAATTAATTTGGAACCAAATTGTATAATTCTGACAATTTTTTTTTTTTTTTTTAATTTTTGGCAGAGCATCTCCTAGTTGGTCCTTAATTCGGCTACAAAACACTCTCGCCTGCATACCGAACAGAAGGCATATTCAGGATCAGAGGTCCTTTCATTGTCAGCTGCAGTTGAAATTGAAAACTACGGGGGTCAGGTGGAGAGATATTTGCGGCTTTCGCAACCCCCAGGACAGGGCCCTCTGCTAGGGATTAAAATCCCAACTGTGTTACCAACCACGCATCCACTCAATCTTCTCCTGCAATTGCGTCTGTTTTTCGATTTCCTTGGAACGGAAAGTCCTATTTAATTGCAGCCATTTGTTAAGGGCCGGAAAAAAATGGGGGAAACTGGGAAAATTATTATTGCAGCAGATACATTCGTATCCGTCGTGGAGCGTGTAATATATGTGAGCACGTTTAATTGCGCATTTTGTGGCCGGCCATTAATTATTGCCGTGCCTCGAACTCACATTTGCATATTTTTTAATATTTTATCGAGTCCCATTAGTCGGCAGTGCCAGTGTCAAGGCTCAACGCCGAATTGAATTTGATTCGTGGCAGTTGCTGCGCTTTTTTTAATTAAACAAAACATAGCTGTTTTTGGTTTTTCGATTTGCCACGGCTCACGCAATTCAATTTCTACCTGGCGGAATTTTAGAAAACGTTTTACGACCTGGCCAACATGTTGGCTTATCATAAAACGAGAGCGAAACCAAATAACAAATGGCATAAAAAAAAAACATTTTATTTAACCCTTTTCCAGGGGGTGTGTGGGCATAAAGAATGCATCTGGGAATACATTTCCCTAACCCTTTGCTCCGTGCTATTGTCCCGTGTATTTCCCGTATGCAAATCCGCCTTTTGGCTTGCACATTCCAACGGACAAATATTTTTTGTGGCCGTGTGTCAGGCGTCGAGGTGTCACCGAATTCCCCCGGGGTTGTAATCGAAATATATGGCTGGTTGTTTAGGTTGGACGAAATGGAAAATGCCAATAAAGGCTGCTCCCCGAGCTGACAAAGCGAGTTTTGGCAAAAGTTTGCCATCCGAAATTAAGATAAATAATAGTCCAAAATCAAAGTTCAAAGATAACAAGTTGTTGGTGAACTTTCAATACATTTTAAAGTGCGTGGTTTTGGTGAATTAAAGGGAATAATATTGAGAGATCTCTTTAAATATTTAAAATAGAGAAAAAAGTATCTAGAAAGTATACAAAATTAACAAAAACTAATAACTACATTTTGAGAGATCTCTTTAAATATTTAAACAAGTATATAGAAAAAGTAAAGTAAAAAAGTATATAGAAAGTATATAAAATTAACTGAACTTCATAAATATTGTGGTCTAGTGGCTTTGTGTAATATTTATAATCAGCATAGGGTAAAAATATAGTTATTAAGTAATTATGCTATCGATCACGTGCAACATATCTGTGATATTTATAGACTTTAAGTCAGATACTGAGTAAACTAAGTTATTTGAATAGTTTTTCAACATGGATATCCCGTTTAATACATAAATCCATTAATCTAGGAAGAATTTAATCCCCAAATCTAAAATTTAAAGAATTTTGATCACTTTCATATCTGATATAGGCTTGTTACCATCTCTAATTTTGTATTATGTTCCCTTATCCATAAAATATAATCAGCATAGGCTAAAAATATAATAATTAATTAAATATGTTATCGATCCGGTGCAACATATCTATGATTTTGATCTTTTTCATCGCTGATATCGGTTTGTTACCGTCTCAAATTGCATGCTTGTCCCATCCCTAATCAAATTTTTCAACTTGAATATCCCGTTTAATACTTAAATCAATGAATCTAGGAAGAATTTAATCTCTAAATCTGAAATCTAAAGAATTCACTTCACTTTCATCTTTGATATCGGTTTGTTATTGCCTCAACTTGCATGCTTGTTATCGTAGCAGTCCCATCTCTAATCTACTCAATATATCTAACCTTTTTTTGCACCCATTCGCATATCTCTTAAGCCTTTTGAAGCCGCACAAAATCAATCAATTCGGACCGCAGATTACAAAGTTTGCACAAGAGTCAAGTGTAAGCCAAAGTTAATAACACTTATGTACTCAATCACTCATGCCGTCGCCCCCGATAACTTGCCCCGATAACTTGGCCCCCAAAAAGCCATTTGGGATGACCACAAATCTCGCCAGAGCGGAACGCGGAAGAGGAAACCCGTTGGGGGAAAAGGATGAGGATGAGGATAAGGCTAAGGGCAAGGACAAAGTGTGTGCGTGTGTGCGTGTGTGCGTGTGTGTGCAGGGTTAAGGACAAATCACGCATCAATAGCAATCAATCAATTTGCGGGCAAGCAAACAAATTGACCAAAAATGAGAAAAAAGACTGCGCGACACAGTCACTGACAAAAGTTAACAGCATCTAATGTGATTTTGACACACTCGCCGACAAAGGGGCGAATGCTTTCACAGTCTTTTGTTTACAATTTGTGCGGTTTCACCACCAGTGTCCCATCCTGCCTCTCCTTTTCCGCCTCGATATCATCTGACCTTCGCCCCCTATCAGCTGTTCGGCGAGCTCTTCTCCTCCAGTCACTGTGTCACAGGGTCTGCGGACTGCCTGGGGCACCCTGTAATCGGGCACATCGGGCATGCTGGTTAGGGTTGTCATTATCTAGAAATATATGATGATAATGAGAATGAGATGAGAATTATGTCCCCAAATTTGGTGGCTCTAGTTCTTATAGTCTCTAAAATCTGTTGACCTGTTGCTTGAAGTTATAATAACCTTGTACCATATGGGTACTTAACAGATCTTAAGAAATATATACTCCTATTATTATTTATCATTTAAGGGGTATCACCCTGATCATTTTCATAATTGAGTTTGATTAAGTACAAGAACACGGTAAAAGGGGGAACGGAAAATGATGTTTTTTGTTTTTTTGTTTGCTTTGCTTGGTTTTCAATTTCGCTGGCGGCAACCCTGCTGCCAGCTCCAATCAAGCGAACTATCCATCAGCGAACTATGCTCCCCTCTCCCAAAGTTTTCACGCATCGAATTCCATGCTCGCCCGCTTTTCCGCTTTTCCCACATCCCCTTTGCCATTTCCCCAAAACGCACACACACACATGATGAAAATCAATACATACAATCCTTGCAAAAAAAATAGAAGAACTTCCTGCCAAAGGCCGAATTTTACATACCCTTGGTGAAAAATGTGGGCATAGTTTTAGGATGAGGCTTGAAAATAAAAAAAGGCATTGTTTTAGGAGCTCTATTGCTCTATTTGGAAATATGTCCAAAAGTATGCTACAAATTGTTGAACCCAAAATAAATAAGCTAACTGGGGCCTAAAATATTTAATGGCATACTTTGGGACACATTTTTTAGTAGAATTTAAATCTAGATATCTTTAATATATATATATCTTTTATTTTAAACCGAGACTTAGAAATTATTCAGTTCAAAGTATATTTTTGATGGTTTCCTGAAATCTCTCTGCATTCTTTGAGTAACTTTTTTATAATATTTAGGTCTTTCAGGGGCCCAGTAAAAAAAGGGCATCGGAGAGGAGCTTGTATAGAAGAGAGGTCCTAGGCCAGTGTCACCCAGTAGGACGGGTCCATAAATTCATCAGCGTCTCTAAATGGCTTAAATGTGGCTTAGAGAGCGCGGATGCGGGCCGATTGCCACAGCTGCTGGCTCTGGCATTAAAACCGCAAGATGTCCTAATCCCGGGGTGGGATTTGCCAGGACTTGGCCACGCCTTCGCTCTCCATGGATTCCCTAATCCTGGCCACTTGATCTCCCATGTCCCATACGAGCATGCATGTTATCCCCGCAGATCCGCGGTAATCTTCGGCCAGATTTCACACCGCGGAGCACGCGACTTGCCGAGGGGGAGGAGGAAGGGGCTGGCGATTAGGAAAATCTCTCCCAGATTCAATGGAGATTCAATGGATTGAATGGATTGAATGGACTAGCAACACGCAACGCGAGCAATCCTCAATTGTGTGGATTGTGGCAGATTGTAATTAGAGCGGATCACACGAATCGCCCGAAACTGCTGGCTTAACGGGGGCTTTAGGCAGCCGAAATCCGACAAATCTGGGCCATGGGATCGAGTACTCGAACCACGAACCACGAAGCACGAAGCACTTGAGTTTTCTGCTCTTGTTCCAGCCTCGCGCCTTTGTTTTTCCGGAGCACACTCCGCATTGTCCGCCACTCGAGGCGAGGCGAACCTCAAGTGTCGCCGTGGAGTCAGGCCAACACTTGCGGCTGTCAAACGGCAGCAAAGTCCCTTGGCTTCGTCCTCACCTCAGAAGGTCCTTGGTTGTATTCTTGTGTCCAGTACAGCAGCCCTGGCCAGGGACATGGGTGGAAAAATCATGCTTAAAAGGGGCAGAGTGCTCGGAGGCACGCTGCTTAAAAGCATGCTAAAAGTACAATCTTGGAATGTCTTTCTGAATATAAGCACAGATTAAAAAGCAAAGAAAGCTAAAAGCATGCTAAAAGCACAACCTTAGAATGCCTCTCTGTATACAGCCACCGATTATTAACTCTTCGCTAAATATTCTTAAAAGTTACTTCAAAATTATTGCTGATATATGGAAAGCATTTCTTTCCTTAACAAATATAATTAACTATTCCTAATTGCACAAAGTTCTTAAGCAAATATCGTGTGGTTAATGCTTACGTTTAACTATTCCCCAAAAGTACAAATATTGAGCCAATATTGTTGTGCTTTTCTTTCACTGTGCTCGCCCAGGCCTTTTAAATTATTCACATTTCCCAGTCCACCAATGCATAGTTCGGTTAAAGCCGGACTCTTCACTTCCTGCTGCCTGGGAGTCCGGTTTGCTAACAGTTTGACACTTTAAAGTTGGTCCCAAGTGCCAGTGCCAAAGCCAGGGGCCAGGGTGAAGTTCAGGGAAATTGTGGGCGAATCCTTGCTTACAGTTCTAGTTCCAGGGTCAGCGTGGGCCTGCATATTTCATGGCGTCGGACAAAGCCCAGTCACGATGGGTCTCCGCTGCGGTCGGGCTTAATGGGTGGAAAAGGTGCCGGAAGTGACTGGCGATTGTTGGGGTAAATAGGTAAGGGATGTGTTCCCATTTTCTATTTGAAATTCATCAACGGAGCTTTATAATATTATTTATTTTTAGCATGATAGTATCACAATTTAATAGCTTTCTCTATTAGATTTTACCCCAAGTTCCCCCTTCTAATTACCAAGTTTTCCTTTATATTTATTTATTTATTTAGGCAATGAGGCAAGGACAAATGTGTAATAATATTATTTACATTAAACTAATAATTTAAATGTAAATGTAAATATGTTGTTTTCTATTATTTATTTCTCACAACTTTTCACATTTTTCTGCCATTGTACCAAGGAAAAACCCTTCGCTTTCTCTGCGGTAAAATATAATTCCTTTTTTCAGTTTTCCACACAATAGATCCTGCTCTCATCCTTATTTGATTTCTTTCCCGGTTCTCTGCGCATAAATTATATATAAAATAGCGCCATTTACTATTTATTATTCCGCCAGATGGAAAAGGGAGGAGAGAGAGGCAGGACGCCTGGAGCAAGTTTTTCCTTGGAGAAACTTAATAATTCTACATCATTTTTATGTGCAGTCAGGGCGGGGACCAGGATGGGGAATGGTGTGCGAAAAATGCCTGCATAAAGGGAAAATTCCAACACTCGGAAGTTGCCTTTAATTTCCAGCCTGCCTGCCACAATTTGCACTCACTCGACCTCGCATGTTGTCACTGGCGAGAAGTTTATTAGCCAACTTTATGGGGTAAGGACAGGCGGGGGAGGAGCAGGAAACTTTCGCAATAATCAAAATAATGGCAGCCCCCTTTCACCTGTAGCTACGCCCTTTTGCACCTGAGTTGTCCTCGATCTGGCTGCAGGTGGGTTGCTGCTCATGGAAAGAAAAACTCTTTGATGATAAAATATAGAAAAAAATGTTCTTAGTTTATATAAAATAATTAAATTTCCTTTCAAAACTTTATATTTATATTTTTCGTTTATATGTCCTATTCATTTCTGCTTTAAAATAAAACATTTTCACCTGTGTAGCCGCACTTAGTGGCCAGCTGTCCCTTAGCCTCGAATTATAGTGCCCACCGGTGGTCGAGGTCACTGATTGATTGAATGATTGACTGATTGCTGGAACAATGGAGAGTCCCCACCAATTATGGCAACTCGCCTATGCAAACTGCTCCTCCGTGTGCGCCTCCTTACCAGGCGGGCACGGACTCCTCCGCCTCCGCGCTTTTGTCAATTGAAAAGCGTGAGAGGTGCGAGTTGCGAGGAAAATGCCAGCTTTTCCAGGGCTTTTCACGGGGCACCAGGTGCGAACGCGGTGGCGACGCTTAAGTGGGCACAGACAGACAGGCAGACCTGACAAGTGTAGCCACTAAAATCGATACTGCCACCGGATACCCTATACGAGACGCTTTATCAGATTTTAGAAGGCTTGTTCCCTTTAGTTCTTATTTAGAAAATAATGTATTACCTGCTAAGAGCTTAATGTTATATAATATTAAAAGCAGACAAAGCAAACGCTGTGGACTTGAAAACACTTTAAATGGCGCTCAAAAGTATGCATACCTTTCATATAATATATACATTCGAAATAATTACATCATACATTCTATATTTTACAAGATGACAAGTATAAAATTTGTAAAATAAATTAGTATCAAATATTCAATGAGTAAAATTTAATGTATATCTTTTTTTGGTATATGTATATGTAATATATAATAAAAAAAAATGTTATCCATCGAATAATTGTCACTAATTTATTTTATATATTTATCATTTTTTAAATAGCGCATCCTAGAGGAATGTTATTTACCAATAAATGGGGAAAGGGTTTTGAAATCAAATCCAAAAATTATCACAAAGTCCAAAAGAAAATATAGCGAATTTAGTTTATTTTTGAACAATGTACCACTTTATAGCATTGTTTTGGACAGTTTTTCAGAGAATTTCTATAGTGAATCTGCAGATTATCGAGGGAGTTTCCCTAAATAAATATTCTGAATTTGAATTTCTGAAGTTGTACGTTTAAATAAACCTTTCATAGACTAAGTTAAGAGGGGACATCTGCCCCTTAGGCAGTGCAGGACAAAAATTAAATTATAACATGACATTTTTACTACCACTGGCTCTTTGTATATTATTTATTTTTGTCCGGCATAATATACAAAGTCATTACAAAGTCGGCTTATCCCTGTTGGCCAGCCTAATTACATATGCAAACATTCGAATATTGCCACAGCCACAAACCATAAACCATATTTTTACGATTTATATTTTACCACATCCATTTCAATTTCGATTTCGATTTCACAAAGCCCTATGTGAGGCCCCACTAATTAATGTACATTTACGCGCGTAATTATGCTCGATTTTTATGTCAAATGCGGGGCTTAGCCAGCAGGTTCGTGTGCGGTTTGAAAATCAAATTACCAGGGCCAGAAAAGAGAACATTTTGTGGCTGGCTTTGGCTTTAAGGAAGAGGTAATTGGTAATTCAGGTAATTGGAAAAATAAGGGAGATTCATTAAGGAAATCGAGAAGAAGTAGCTTCATTTTTAGTCCGTTTTATTGAATAAATAATTCAAAGAGTTTTGTAATCACAATTATCTTGGTTAGAGGGGCAAATTTGAAAGTATTTTTAAAACCCTAACAAAAGCAAGGCAGCAATTTCTTGATTTTCCCAAAGTTAAAGCGACATTTTGCCAACTTTTTCCTTTGCCCTGTGACCTTTGCCCGCTCGGCCCTCGCTGTGGTAATTAGGAAAATTGAAAAGCCAATCGAGTCTCGGGTTTATACAATATAATTATAATTTCATTATCCAGCCGTGTACACATCGGCCTTAGGTCTAGCTTGTATTCAAATACACTCTTACATTCTAGCGAAAAAAATAGGCATATATATGAGATATATATTTGTGTAAAATCGATTGTTCGATTGGCATTGCTGGGCAATGGCTGATTGATTGATGGATTGACGTCCAACTGTTTGACAGCTGGCACACCTGTTGCCAGTTCCGTGATTTCTATCTAAGATCCATCGCTGGGCCACTCCGAACCAGGCGGAGTTGGTGCGATGGGACTTGTCCTGGGCCTAGGAGGCTCTACAGGTCCGTGGTGATGGTGTGCGTGTGCCCCGCCAGCAGCTGCGAGGTGGTGTACAGCGGCTCCTCCTCAATTTCTATTTCCATCTCTGTCATCCGCGACTGGATGTCCACCTTGAACCGCTTGGCCGCGCTCTCCATCTCCTCGAGATCGCTGAAGCCGGGAAAGCCGGTGGGGCAGAAGTGGCCGGCTATCGCCTCCGGGATGTGGGTCACATTGTGCAGCATGTGGGCGGGCGTGGACTGGAGGTAGTTGCGCCACTTGTGGTACGAGGAGGGGGGCAACTGGCCGGCGGCGCCTCTCCTCTGGCTGATGGGCGAGGAGGTCTTGGGCATGATGCGCTGCGCCCGCTGCATCATGTACATCTCCCACTCGAGGTTGCCCACCAGGGAGGCCGACGAGCTGGAGCTGGTGGAGGAGCAGGAGCTGCTGCTGCTGCTGCCCATATCCTGGGTGCGCATGGGGTCCTTTCGGGGCGAGGAGGCGGCACTGCTGCAGGTGTGGTAGCCATAGGAGCGCTCCAGCTGCTCCGGCTGCTCCGCAAAGTCATCGCAGATGGGTTGGCTGACTTTGCTGCGGCTCCAGATGCTGCGGCTGCTAGAGCCAGATCCAGAGCCCGATCCCGATCCGGAGCCCGTGGTGCTGCCCACGCCACTGCTGTTCCGGCTGCTGTATAGCCGCTTCTGGGAGCGGCTGCTGCTGGCCGCCACGTAGATGCTGCTGCCCAGGGACAGCTCCTTAAGCTTCAGACTGCTGGCACAACAACCCATGGTTTTCTGGTTTTCGGTATTAACTTGGATATATCTCTCTCTCTGACTTAGGATGTTCTCTCGGCAACGCTTCGTGCTGAACTGTTTGGGTTGGCCATAAACCGCGGGGTTCTTATACGGCCAGCAGGTAGGCTGCCCGGCCCCGCGAAGGACTTCCAGGAATCGCCATCCTCTGGCTACCTGATACGCTCTTCGGGCCTAATCCGCGAGCGGGATTTCATGAAAACGAGGTACGAGTACGAGGTACTTTATGGCCCTCAACATTTGGCCAAAAGTGGGAGTACCTGAGATCGAGAGGCGACCTTGATTCGAGCACTTTCGATCTGGCCAACGAGTTAAGCAGGGATCTGGGGTCTAGGATCTTGCAGCTCGGCTCTCTCTGCCCCTAAGCCAAAGTCCGAGCTCAACCCTTTGGGTTTTATACGCTTTCCTTTTTTTAATTTATCCCGAAAAAAGATGAAGGACCGAGTCCTGCGCTGGCCATTGTTTGGGCACCGCCTGGTCTTGCTGCTGACCCTGGACCTTTGTCCTGCGCGTTCTGGCCAGAATTCCTGGGCAATGTCTCAGCAATTGTTGTGCAAACGCCGTGGCGCAGTCCTCGGAACGCCGTTGACGCCGGCCAGGGTCCTCCAAGCAGCTGGCTGCACCGACTGCGATCTGTTCGCAGCATTTCAGGGGAAATTCCTCAATGGAACAGCACTCCCATTCTTGGGCTCTCTCAAGGCTAACCCAAAAACCGAAAACCAAAACCCAAAAACCGAAATGAAAGCGAAATCGCTTTCGAATTTGACAGGGAAAATGGAAATGCAAATGAAAAGTGGCATTGGAAAATGGAGAATGGAAATGGGCAAATGATTGTGCGCCTGATTTGGGCTTGATGAAGCGATGAATGGGCTTCGATTGACACTAGATGTTTTAGCAAGCATAGATATACTCTTCCTTGGGTCTCCTTAAAAAGTTAACCTACTTAGACAGCTCAGAAGGGGTTAATTACTTGAGATTATCAGAGCTGCCTTAACCCCTTTCGAAAGCCTAAATAGGTAAAACCTTGCCAAGTTAAAAGAAACTTTCTATTTGCATTGGCTAAAGGCATTGCCCACACAGAGAGAATTATGGCATCTGCAAATTGAGAAACCGCATTCTCAAATACGTACTTTTCTCATTTTGAGAACGTACAATTCACATTTTATGTATTTTTTCCATATAGGGTAACTATAGCATCCTAGAGCCGGCCTGGAGATACTCCTACTTTATCTGAGAGATGCGGGATGCCAGAGCTCGTGCCTCCTGGCACGTGACAATCCTTCGTGACTCCGTTGGAGCGCTGCAGTTACCCTTACCCATACGGGCTCTCTCTTTTTGGCTTATGGCTTATGGTCTCGGGCTAACCTCAGGCCTCATTTGACTATCTCGCACATTTTTCTCGCGTTGCATTTTCACACGCAATCGACGAAAATTCCCGCATTTTTCGGTTGGGAAAACGCGACGCGGAATTTCCTTGCCTCTATTTTTCTCTGTTTTCCAGCCGGAGTTTCCCTGATCCCGTATCTGCATCCAAATCTGCATCCGAATCCGCATCGGAGTCGGAATCCACTCAGTCACGTAGCTTCGGCATTTGTTGGCAGCACGTGATGGGGCGCCCAACGGATGTCGAGCGGAAGCGGAAGCGGAAGTCGAGGGGCTCCCAACAGCCAACTGGCAACTGGCAAGTGCACTGCCACCAAAAACTATAACCTTCTCCTATTTAAGGCTATCTTTGGTCTACAAAAAACAGTATTATATATTTCTCCCACTGTAAGACTTGTTCATTGACCGAAGCTTCGATCCAGTGGCAGCCCAGAGCCGAGAGCACAGCCCAAGGACAGGTTCAAGGACAGGCAGCAGGCTGGATCCGCCAGATACTTGTATATACGTACGCATCCGATGGGTACCGAGCACGTCTGAGGAATGACCCTTGACAATTTGTCTAAGTAAATGCAAAGCCAACGCGGGAGTTACATCTGCCCAAGTACTTCCTCACTCTGGATGTGTTTTCCTTGGCCAATTACATGCCAAGTTTCATCTTCACTTATTTTCTTACACCGCTTCCTTGGGGCAATTATGAGTAAAGTGCTCTCAGATAAATTGTGAAAGTTTTGCTTAATTAAAGCACCAAGTTGTGCGGGGGAACTCATGTAGTTAAAAGAGGTAATGGGTAAATAGGAAATAGGTGGAGGTTTGCTCATTATAATGTTTTAATTCAAATGTGAAAGATACTAAAACTTCTACTACTACTAAAACATTAACTTAATTGTCAGTAAATTAATTTAAATAGGTTGTTGGAGTTAGTATTCAAATGAAACACAAAATATACTAAAACGTCATGAATGCAGCACCCATTAACTTAATTGTAAGTAATGAAATTAAAGTAGGTTAATATTCGAATGGAAAAATACTAGAACCTCACTGAATTCATAACCATATGACATAATTGTAAGTAAATTAATTAAAATGGTTTGCTAGTGTTAGTATCCAAATGATAAAATATACTAAAACCTCATACAAGTAGTATTATAGATACTAGAACCTCACTCTTTAACATAGCTGTAAGTAAATTGATTTAAATAGGTTGGTATAAATACTAAAACGACACTAGATGCATCACCCATTCACATAATTGTAATTAAATTGATTTCGATTTGCCATTTGTCATTTTCCATAATATTCAGTAAGTTATTGACCAATTCCCCAATAAATTCAGCCAAAACAGAAGCACAAACTGGCTTTAAATATCAATAGTGGCCACATTTTGGCCCCCCTTTTAGCCACTCACTCACGTATGCACTGCTCAAACCCCATTTATATCAAAGTGAGCCACTGCAGCGAACGATTGGCAACATTGTGACAGGAATCTCGGCGCTGGGGCCAAGGCTATCCAGTGTCCGGAGTCCAGAGTCCATTCCGAGGAGCTATTAAATACGAGCTGGCTGAATGCAAGGGATTCCGCACGAAGCCCCAGGGAAATGGCCACGAAATTGAAATGCCATTGACACAAAGACACACGGAGGGAACGGAAGGGGAGACTAAACTCTGAAACTCTGAGCAGAACCAAAGAGAAGTTGGAATAAAAGCTAGCGACGTGCCCGAGACCCCAAATCGGTGCAATGGAACTCGAATCGAAACTAAAAAAACGTAGCCAAAGGGTACAGAGGGGAAAATTAGGTCGGATCTTATTAGTTTATATTTTTTAGATATATTTATTTTCCAGAAGTTTTTATAACTTTTTATAATTTATTATTCCCAAATTAATATGCAACTTCTACCTGTCACGGTCGCCCTAAAAAACTGATACCAAATCGAATCAACACCGTTTTTTGTTTCTCTGTAAGGACCTCCGTTGAATGCAACTTTTTTTGGCACAAGTGCAAGCCAAGCAATTGTCCTGGATTCCGGCTAGGATATTTTTTATTGAGCTGCTGGCCAGCTGGGCGGGGCGAAAGGAGGTCGGGTCGGGACCGGGAACAATGGCAGGGACATGACCGATTCCAGGACCCGGGACATCTGTGATCAGGAGCATGAATGCAGCTTCCCTCGGTTCGGTTCTGTTATGTTTTCCATATTTTGTGACTAACAAAAAACCAAGGGACACGCCAAAAAAACATGAACGGGCGGGAGCGAGGATAATAGGGACGAAAACAGAAATGTGTGTGTGGGTGGAAATGGCAATGAAAATACGCAAAGCCGCGGAATTTTGTTTACGAAACGCATTTTCCGTGTATTGGCGGCGGCAACTCCTTGGCCATGGCCATAAAGCCATAAACCGAACCGCGTGCTGAGGCCCAGATCGGATCAGGTACCGTTTTAAGATAGGTAGATATGTGTGCAGATGCAAATACAGATATAGGTATCAATATTATATCTCCTCCCAGCGGCAGTCCGGCAATGATGATGATGATGGTCGCCCTGCTGGACGCACTTGTGATCCCGCGACAGGGTCAAGGAGAGATCGCACTGGGCGCTCATGGTAATGCCCATGGTATTTCCGCATCCTGCGGGAAATTCACTGCCGCTGAGCCGGGGGAAAAACTGGATCCACACGTGTTCGCATCGGATCGGATCGTGGGCGAGGCTACTTAGGCTCTAATTTCCACATTATGCCGTCTCTGGCCACCTGATGCCATCGCAGTCGAATCCCAGATTGTCCCAGTCCAGTGCAGCTCGGGATTTGCCCAGGCCAGGACCAGGTGCACGAGAGCGTCCTTGACCACAGGAAGGCGACTGCTACAAGTTTAAGGCGGAAGTGAAGGTGAATCCAGCGTAATATGAAATGTCAGGGTTTAAAAGGTTAAGGGAAGAGTACAGTCTGCTAATATATACGAATTTTTAAAAGATTCCATAATGTTAGCATCAAGTTAGTATTCGTCTTTATAACTAAGTTTATTTATTTAGGATTAACTTTGCTATTTGAGTTAATATTCAAATGTAAAAAATACTAGAACCTCACTCTTTGACATAATTGTAAGTAAATTGATTTAAATATGTTATTGGAGATACTTAAAGGACACATAAATGCATTGCCCCTTAATATAAATGTAATTAAATTTATTTAGATTGGTCTTTGGACTTACTTTCCTCTAGTTTCCATATTATTTATTGTGGCTGAACTTTAACACTTAGACCACTCAAAGTATTTAATAATAATTAGCTTAAGAATTTGGTCAAGTTAATCCAAATTCTCCAGAAGCCTGATTGGCAGCTGCAACTCTTTCTCAGAAGAGTAAGCTTGATTTTCCAGAGAATCCTCTCAGAAAGCTTCATGCACTTGCTTTCCAGAAACAAGCTCTCAGCACAAATGTGATTATCTTCTAAATACTTGAAGACTCTCCACCCAAAGCATCTCGTGAGTACAGTTGTGCTTAATTTCAGCATTTAAGCACAACTGTACTCAAGTGATGCTTCTCTGAGCTAACCACAATTAAGCGCGTTCGCCATGTGTCCGCCCCCTCTTAGCTCAGAGTGGCTCCCTCCGTTTTACGATGGCCACTTTACGTGCCCATCGTTGTTTTTATTTATATTTTTTTTGACCAGCTTTAAAGTGATTTCGTTAGTGGCACTAAGTGCAGTGTCCCCCATTCCTCTTAAAGCCCCTTAAAGCTGGGCTAGTCCTTATTTCTTTGGGGGTATGAAACAATTTTTTGTCCACCTAAAATAAAGGAATTCCTGGGACACTTTAAAGGGTATTCGGGAGTGGTAAAGGGAAGTACAAGTAGTGGGTTATCAAGGAAGACGAATAAATTAGAAAAGAAGCTCCTTGAATAATGTAAAATAATTAAAGAGGGATTACCTTTAAGTCCCTTATCTTTCTTTTGTAGAACAAGGCTCAATATAAATATAATTAAAAAGGATACCCTTCTTTCTGTCTGTCAAAGATAAGCTAAGCTCTCGATCCCCCCAAGAAGCAAGCTCCTTTCGGTGGTATCCAGTATCCAGGACCTGGACCAGGATCCTCGTATTCCCTGTGTAATTTCTCCTTTGTTGACATTCGATATTCCCTTGGCTCCCTTGAAGCCTGTGCCTGCGTCACGTTGAATCGAGCTAAATTCTGTTTTCTGTTGGGTTTGTGCCACACACACACACATACGCAGTAAGCAGGCTTTAGTGAGTACACCTGCCCCCCAGGACGCCGCCCCTTTGATTTCGTATTCCCGGGAAATCTACAACGTGAGGCAGACCTCTTGCCCCGCCGCCCCCCGCCGTAATCGTAGAAAATCAATAGAGTTTCCCCGCTGATAATTGTGTTTGTGTTATGACTGTCCCCAGTCCCCATTTCTCTCCGTGTATTGTGTCCTGTCTGTGTGTGGGTGTTTTCTTATGAATTATTGAACGGCTTATGGAGTTTTTTTTCTCCTCGTGATGTTTATTTACATCTGTAATCCGGTCTCCGTTTTTTGTACTTTGTTGGCTAAACTTTGCCTTTTGCATCCAACAAAGTCCACAGGCTGTTGATGTGGCTCAAAGTGAGCATATTACTATATAGATATATGTATATGTTTGGTCAAGATAATGCCCAAAGATACTCAGGCACGTTTTCCTGGTGCCAGGGATACATTTAAGAGAGATTAATAGGGAGAGAATGGCAAGCATGGCTTAGCAAGTGCTTTAAAAATCAATTTTTCATAATAACAAAACTGATCCATTACGCCTAATTACCGAATTTGTGGTTGGATATCCATATAGCATTTTAAACTGAATTAAAACTCAAGGGTATGCCTGGAATGACCTGGTTTCATGGAAATTAGCCTGATTGTACGACAAACAAGTGAAAATCCAATTAAATTGTTAAGCATAATGAACAAAAAACCTTGAAATGTTAGTTAGAATGACAAAAAACATGGACATGTTAGTTGCAATGGCTGGCTAATGTGCAGCATTAATATTTGCATAATTGCCAGTGGCATTGGATTGGACATCCATGGATGTAGTGAGTACAAAACCACCTCTAAATAAGAAGAAATGGACTCGGTTGTTATTTGAGTACGTATTTTCTTATTTTATATCAAATTATCCTAACAAATTTCCCCTCTTTGCAAAGAAAAATAAATGGTGTCTTTGTCAAAGGTATTTATTTTATTAAAAAACGGATTTTTAATAACTTTTGAAGGATTGAAGGACCAATTAGTTCTAAAAGCTTCTCAATAGTTATTAAGGCTTTTGCATTTATGAACTAATAATGGAGTTAATTAAAAAAAAAAGGTCTTTAATAATATTTTATAACTATAGTATTAATTTATAAGGTACAGTCTGGTAGTGCTAAGAATTTTATTAATAATAAAAATACAAAAATGTAAAAAAAAAATTATTTAAAATTAAAAAGTTATCTGGGAGTGTATTTTTTTCAGGGTTTAAGTATTAATTTCCCGAAACTTCCATTTAATTAATATGCATCTTCTCCAGACTCCTCTTCTCTCCTCCTTAACCCCCGAAATCCACAGCCATTGCTCATCTTCTTAACCCCCCAAAGCCCCTGCTCCGGCGCTGCTCTGCCTCCCGTCAATGATGATGAGTCACAAATTGCGTAAAATGTTTGCGTTAATTGCCGGACTCCCTCCGGAGTCCGAAGTCCCTTTCTCTCTTACGTTATCCTCCTGAAACCGGTCCTTGTCTGAGGGCTACTGATTATTAAAATTGCATTCCGCCGCTGCTGTGTGGGTTGTTTGTTTACCTTAATGAGCATTTAATGGCCAATTCCAACCTGGTGACACACACACTCTCTCCATGTACCTCGCTCTCTCTCGAGAGAGCGTAGAAAATTAAGCAGGAAGAGAGGTCCTTCCGGTTTTGCACTTCACCCTTTCCTAGCTTCTCTCACCCTCTAATTTCGTTTTTATTACACTTTTCCCAGTCCATTACCGTCTCTCATATTTTTTTTTTTGCGGCTTTTCATTCATAAATTACGGGGAAATTCGCCAGATAGTAAGGTTGTTTTTTCTTCGCCGGAATTCCCCTTGATGCCGACACATCCTTTTACGGGCGATCCCTTGTACTTATCCCTGCGGGTATTGCGTATAATTTGCGCATGTTAATTAACTCATTTCGGGCATAGATTTGAGCCCATCGTCTCGAACACATGTAATTAAGCAAATTAGGCAAATGAAGCAACTAAATAAATAGTTCATGGCTGCCGAGGGTCGGGCTGTGTTTGCCCTTTGGGGGAGGGTGGTGGCTGATTTTGGGGTGCTAAATGCTTTCAAGGTCATTTGCCTGACTGCCTGGCTGCTTGGCTGCTTGGCTGCCTCTATGGCAGTCTTAATGGTCCATTCTGTGTTCGGGGGAGCCTGCTTTTTCGCACTCGCTGTTGGCACTGTTAAAAAGCAGAGTTTACTTTTATAATTTATTTATTTTTTTAATATTATTTATTTATTTTTATATACTTATTATTTATTTATACATACTTTAATATTATTTATTATTTCTCTATTAAAAGTTTCAATGAGTATCCTAAGAAAATGATTTTAAGATGAATTCTGAGCTCTTTTTCAACTGCAACAATGCTTACCAATATTTCTTTATATATTTATTAATATATTAAATATTATTATATATTTCATAAGCAACATTTTCTTGTGCACTCCGCCATGTTAGATTTAAGTTTTCGTTTGCCTTCCCAACTAATATCATAGTTAGACCTAGATTTTGGCTTAATATCCTTTAGATTAACACGCAAAGCTCTGAGTACCGGCTATTTCATAGTCGGGCACAGCCTTCTTACTTGTTTAATACTTGTCCTGTGCAATTTTTGTCAATTAATAAATTTAAGTTGTCATTAAAATAATTTTTTTATTATTTTTCTATTTTTCCAATTAACTTATTAAAGTATTCATTAAAATTATTTATTTATTTTTATTTTTTATTTATTAATCTTTTTTCATACGTTTTAATGTTTTCATTAAAAAAAATATTTTCTTTACAGGGCTTACATATTTTTTGTCGTGGCATCCAGCTTTTTGAGAAGGGTTTGGGAGACTGATCCTGGGCCCCACCTGCTCGCCGGCTTAGTCTCTGTGGCTGCTGCGGTTGTAGGTTGGTTTTTGGGTTTTCGGTGAGCCCACTCATGTGGTTCTGGTTTTCTGGCTCCACGCCGAACCCAGCCGGCCCTATTCGAGGCTATACATCATCTAAAGCGCCAACATACACACACAGTCAGCCAGCCTCAAGGCCTTCCCTAGCCCGGGAAACTTTTAATGCACTAAATAACTATAGAAAGTTGCTTCGTCTTGGGGCTGGTGTTGCTTTCAAGATGGGTGTGCGTGTGTGTTTCCCTTTCACACCACACAAGGTAGGGAAGCTAAGGGGGTGACCAGAACCATTTGCATATGCTCGAACTGCGGAGAAGTGCAGTCGCAGCACTTTGGACAAACTTCCAGCGACGTCAGCAGCGTCTGGAAAAACTTCATCCTTGACTGCTACGTATAACGCACAAGGATAACGGCCATAGCAATCATCTGGGCATAAGCAGGGCTATATGTGATCCTTTAAGTGCTGCACGATTGCATAAGAGACGTATAGAAATTTCAAGTGCAAGCTTGGCATAATTCCTTGGCCCTCAAATCTGTGCGCCAAGTGTTTATTGCATTTTATTTGGGCAAGCTGGCGTACTGGCTACCCAAGTTTCCATGACAATGAGTCCTGGGTCCTTGCAAGCGTGGCATAATATCCTGGGCCGAGCAGCTTTGAAGTGCTTTTCCTTGGTATCAAGTTCAAGCCTTCAGAAATTCTGAAAATAAAATAAAAATGTTTCTCAAAGATGATTTTATCAAAGCTTTGCCGAAATAATACCGAAAATCGCTTGCAGTGTTACAAAATCTGGCAGGGAATAGAGGGAATAGAGGGAATCGAGAAAGGAAGACGAGATCGCCTATATGCAAAACCCTGTTTATAAACTCTCTAATCTCTTATCGAACTCTCTAGTTAATGCAATAATAAACTAGTCATGAAAATTGATCTCGTGAATTCACTGGCTATTAGGTGTAGTTACATGGGTGATGAATTCACGGATTACCTTGCTTAAGTCACTGGTAAACTCACTGGTTACCTTAATTTAGATATTTTTCTCTGATTTTATGTATTCTTACATTTTTAAACCTCTCCAATCTGTGCTCCCATTGCAGTTGTACAGCTGGAGGTCTTCGCCGAGGAGGAGGTCACCACAGCAGCCAGCCTCTCGGAAGGTGAGTTTGGTCGCCTGGCATTAATTCAGGAATAAATCAGAGTTCTGAAAAACCCGTTCGTTAACAGAATGGGGCTCCGGATGGCGGGGCACCAACTTCCTCGTGGAGGTCGAGCAAACTGCACCCATGTCGCCGCCGTCCTCATCCTCGGCATCCTCCAATGGCAGCGAGGACTACATAGGGGAGCTAAGCAGCCAGGAGGTGGACGAGGGATTCACCACGGGCGCCACCACTGGAGCGTCCAACAACACTGCCGTGGAGACAGGTGGGTGCCACTCTCTCTCTATTTCTGAAGAGATTCCTTCAGAAAATAAATTAAAATAAAATAATATTAACATAAAATTCCCAGAGCTGCATCCTTATTATTTTTTGAATGTGGTCAAAAGTTTGCCTGGCTTTTTCTTGTGGCTTCCATTTTTTACGGCTGACTAAAAGTTGCAGCTACCAAAAACTGTGAACTAACTTTAATTGGTTCGCCTAAAAAAAGTCACAGAAACTTTATTGTTGAGCAGAGACTGCCTTGAATTGAAATAAAATATATTTGCCAACGCGAGTAAGCTGGGCAAATGGTATTTACTTAAATCATTTTCCCTTATTTGGTAAATATCCCACTTAAACTAAGCATAGATTGCCAAAGATTAGGGGTGTTTCCGCTCGCGAGCTGATTTTCCGTGGATTTAAACTTCATATGGTTGAATTTTCCCTTCCGCGCAAATATTGAATTTTCGTGACTCAAATCGAACTCGCAGTCGCGCAATTTCTTCGACCTCAACACCTGGACGAGGCCGGGGTGAAATCCCTGGCTGGATTTGGCTGGCTGGGATTTAGGCGGCCAAAGTCGCTGATTCGCTTGCTTAATAAATCCCAACACGGAGTCCCAATGGTTTATCGCGGAGATTTCGCTGCCGACGATAATTGAATTCGAGCCTGACTCCGGCGTTATTTATGTGCGGAACGTGCGACCAGTTTACAGTCGCCAGGCAAATCCATTTTGTTTACGGGGAACGAGGCGGACTTACCTTGCGTACGAAAATAAACAAATTGCATTGCGTGTGTCGTGTCCTTGCAGGACCCAAGATCATCGTGCGAACCGAGGAGGTGCTGATTGTGGGCCTCGTCCTCGTCCTCTGGGTGGGCGCCATCATGCTGTTCTTCAACCGCTGGGGCAAGATCCGGATGCTGGAGCCGTACCAGCCCAAGTTCCAGCAGCAGCACCGCAGCTCCTGTCCGCTGGTGGACCTGGATGCCGTTCAGACGCACCAGGTGAGCAACCTTTATTTTTTAAACTTTATAAAAATGCAATACTGTAATACGAGTATCTTCATTCCTGTTTTTGCAGCGCTCCTCCGTGTCGCGCATGTCCATGGGCATGGTGCACAATCTCAATATGCCGACGTGTCAATTTGCGGCCTATAATCCCAACATTTATGCCAAGGGTATGTACGCCAATCTGCCTGCTCTTTCAGCCTTTCCCGCTTTTTCCATCGAGCTCAGCCCCAAGCCTCCCCCTGAATGCAATTAAATTCGAACATCCATCGAGCTCAAAGTATCCGCAACTTGTACTGCATACTTTTGTGCGTCGCCCCAGGGCTGCACAGTGGTTCGAAGTGAAGTTAAAAGTGAACAAACTCTAGGGTTGCCATAAATTGTGTGGGTTTGAACAAAAACTAAACTAAGAGTTTAACCTTTTCTACTCAAGCAGTATAACAAGTTTATTATAATAGCAATAATAGCAAATGCATACTGAATAGTATAGTTTTTATACCCTTTAGTTTTAAATGAGTATTTTCGAGTATTATTTTTATGCAAACCTACATCGAAAATTCGATAACATATCACGTTAGCTGGAATTTAGTGCTTTTCTGTTTGTCACGTTAGTGTTTTCTTAAAACATTCGTATTATCAAATTAAGAAGCATTTTATTAAGAAATTTGTAATACTCAAAAGTATAGAATTCATGTAACAATAGTATAGTTCCAATGACATTTTTTTTTTGGGTGCACAAAGACAGAAACGGACGGGTTAAAAACGATATTTAATAGCAGACTTATGGACTATTATTAATATATTTAAGCTCCTTACATACATATGTTACTTGTTGTCAATAATTCCCTTAACTAATAACCCTTAAACCGGGACAATTTCAACAGAAATCCATTAATTCCAGTTAATTTAAGATTTTAGGACCCTTTGGACCCACTATCGTGACATATGCCCCGGTCTCAGTTCCACTTGAATTTAATGAACTGGCCAACATACATATGCTCGCATCGGATACCACGGCTGATCCCACCCGATCCCTTCCAGCTGTAGGGGATTACCTACCTCCACTTCGCTGAATGAGAATCGCAAATACTTATGCGTAATGGGCGCTAGTTGGCAGCGTTTGTTAATGCCATTGATGACGCCCCTCGAGGCGGACCACGCCCCCCACTTGCTGGTAAATACAGCATTTCGTTGTAGGCACTTTCCCTGCCTGTTCCCCTCAGCCTCTTTTTTTTAATGAGTTGCCAGACAATTACGTTGGCCGCCGCGTGGCGGAGGCAGCGGAGCGCAAGCGAAGCAAATAACAATACAATTTTAATGCCACTGCCGGATGGCATCCCCTGGATTCCTCTCTCTCTCTCTCTCTCAATTAAATCGCATGGCAACGCTGGGAACACACGGACATGATAAAACATGTACGAGAAAAGCACAGCAGCACACAGTGCATGGAGATGGATGAGGAAAGGGAGGTGGAGATGGCGATGATGTGGGCAAATCTGCAAGGGGCGTGGCGGGGACTGAGTTCAGACGGAGACAGTTAAGTGATGTGTAGACCTCGACGCGGCAACGGAAAGTCCATTAGATTGAGTCAGGATAGAGTCGATTGCGGGGCTTCCCCGGGAAAGGATGCTGGCCTGCATTTTAAAATGATATCGAATGGCTGAACGGAATTAGATTAAGATACAAGGCAGCTACTGTTCGCAGGGGTATGAGTAATGGCATTATTTGCCCAATGGATTGACTCCTTCCAGAACATAAGCTAGAAAGTCCAAGTCCATTTGCAATTTATACCAATTAGGGAACGTAATGCAATCAAGTATAAAAAACCTTTCAGAAGAGACTTACCTCACCCTAGAACTTTCATCTTAGGAACCAGCAAGTGCATGATTTCTCATTAAACTCCACTCTTATATAGGATACATACATACGTATGTATATAACACACTCGAATATGATGTATATATTTCCTTCCAGGGTACGCCTCGCATGTCTCGCAGGCGTCGCGTCCGCGCCAGAACTCGGTGTTCGTGGGCGCCAGCACCAGCCACTACCTGATGCCGCGGCCCCCCAGGAAGACCCGCTCGGCGATGGACCTGCACTCGATGGTGCTGGACGAGAGTGCCGAACAGGTGTAGGTGCTCCTCCCCCCAGGATACCAAGGCTGATGCTGATGCTGAGTGGCTGCTGAGTCAACCAGAGGTCGCGGGGGCGTGTGAGTGAGTGACTCATTTTCTTCTGGGGAAACACGTACTTTATGGCTAATATAACTTGTAAAATAAGTTGAAAATGGAACAGAGATTCTGAAATTCAGGATTTATAGAGTACAGCTCCTGGAATTTCGGGGGGTTTGAAAAAGAAAGAATCTCTAACAAGCCAAAGTGAGAGGTCTGAATACTATGCAGTTTCTTTCTTCAGCAGAAAGGTGTAATTATATTTATATAATTGCGAAAAACTTAAATATATTTTTAGTATTAAACAACACAAATTTAAAGTATTTTTTTTAAATATTTGCTTTTATCAAAGTTTTCGTGGCATGCTTTCAGACACCCAGCTTGCGCTTTTTTCAAATCTCCAAAAGAAATTTCAGGAACCTAAAGGCTTCGAGAATAATACAAGGAATTTTGTTACTTATATTTAGTATGGAAACATAAGGCTACAATAAATTTGTTTATTGATTTTATCGAAATATTTAAGTGGTTTCCGGTGCCGGAAGAAAATGAGTTAACAATGGGAGTTAACAAGAGGTTACAATTTTTTTTTGTGCGTTTGAGGGAGTCGGAACTTAGCACTGTCCAATATTTGCAACTCTAGAGGTATATTTTCCGAACTATCTCTATCATCCTAACCAACTCTGTAGCACTGTTGCCGAATAGTATAGTTTTTTCTGTGCTGGCACAGAGTCAATTTGAGTCAATTTTGGATATCATTTAGGGCCCTAGCTGAGTGCTATTAAACCAGGCGGAGACCACGCATAGCAGTCAGCTTGTGACTGCGAGCAGTTATCGGCGGAGAAGTTATCGGCCGCAAATAATATCTAGATGTATCGATTGTAGAGTATTATTAGCCCTATCCTAACCTAACCAGTGTTACTCAACGTAGTCCTTAACTACCTTAACTACAACTTTTCCGCAACTCGAACTTAGCGAGTTCTCGACTTTTACAACTACAACTACACAGATATTGGAAGCCAGAGCAAGTTGTTAAAAATATACCAAAATATACACACACGTAAAATAAATACGTATATATTTGTATATCCGGCTTTAAGCCGACCCTGTTCATTTCGTAAGCCCAAAGCTCAAAAACGATCAGCTCTATATACGCCTCCAAAACTTGACCAAAGTCCCTTCTTTACTTTAGAACCGATCTTAGCTCTCTCTCTCTCTTCTCTATCCCTCTCACTCTCTAATTTAACTTGTAAGTGATTTCGACCAAGAAAACGGAAACCTGAGAAAACTGAGGATGTGAATGAAGGAAAGAGGATGACAAAAAATGAATGAACAACTAACTAACGAAAGCTTTAAATTCCTTGGGTCCCATCCCCCAGGGGACCCACAAATCCGAAAAAAGTCCCATCCAGATCAAATGTAAAAGTAAACTAACCAAAGCTGAGAACCGTACTTTAGGCTTAAGACAACCAACTGCAGACCTACTCGTGTATGAATAGGAGATCTTTACCAAAGTCTAGTGCAAATACGTGGATCAATGTAAACTATGCCAGAACAAACTAACTAAAATAATGTAATACTCTCACACATCTCTAGTTTTAGTCGAAAGTCAGACAGTTTCTTCTCACGAAAACGAATACCAGACCCCACCCTCGGCGGTACTGTGACGAACAATTGTTGAATATGAATGTTTAATTAACGTGTTTACAATATTTACAAGGCCTGAGCAAACCAATTATATATTGTACTTGTGTACTATATCAAAAGCTATACTATATATACATTAAACATATACATATATAACCCATATATATGGGTAAGAACAAAAACAAAAAACAAAAAACAATTATATACATTTTGATGAATTCAATTAAAATATGAAATTATATTTGAGGCGAAAAGCGAGTGTTTCTTTTCAATTGATTTCACTTTTCAGGAGGACTCTTAGTTACTCCTGGCAGTTACTTAAAATACCAGAGAAGCGAACGGTATCACTTTCTATTTTTATATTATTTATGGGTAAATTCGGCTTTAATGTTTGTAGTGACTGACGTTTTTGCTCGTTCTGGAAGCGTTCTCCTTGCCTCTTGGCTGGGCTGCCACATCAGCGATCTTTGTGAAGTGTTGCCACATCGTCTTGCTCTAAAAGCGTTGTCTCCCCACCTGGCCTGGTCACGCTAATTCCATATTATTTTTTACATTTTGATGAACTCAATTAAAATATGAAATTATATTTGAGGCGAAAAGCGAGTGTTTCTTTTCAATTGATTTCACTTTTCAGGAGGACTCTTATTTACTTTTGGCAGTTACTTAAAATACCAGAGAAGCGAACGGTATCACTTTCTATTTTTATATTATTTATGGGTAAATTCGGCTTTAATGTTTGTAGTGACTGACGTTTTTGCTCGTTCTGGAAGCGTTCTCCTTGCCTCTTGGCTGGGCTGCCACATCAGCGATCTTTGTGAAGTGTTGCCACATCGTCTTGCTCTAAAAGCGTTGTCTCCCCACCTGGCCTGGTCACGCTAATTCCATATTATTTTTTACATTTTGATGAACTCAATTAAAATATGAAATTATATTTGAGGCGAAAAGCGAGTGTTTCTTTTCAATTGATTTCACTTTTCAGGAGGACTCTTATTTACTTTTGGCAGTTACTTAAAATACCAGAGAAGCGAACGGTATCACTTTCTATTTTTATATTATTTATGGGTAAATTCGGCTTTAATGTTTGTAGTGACTGACGTTTTTGCTCGTTCTGGGAGCGTTCTCCTTGCCTCTTGGCTGGGCTGCCACATCTGCGATCTTTGAGAAGTGTTGCCACATCGTCTTGCTCTGAAAGTGTTGCTTTCCTCACCTGGCCTGGTCACGCTAATTCCATATTATTTTGTCACTTGTCAAACTTATAATTTTTCGACATTCGCTTTTCGGTTGTTGTGAGAAAATATAAAGAAAACCCACAAGATGAATCAAGCAAATGTGAACACCTTCACCCCGGAGGGCCGCGTCCTGCAGGTGGAGTACGCCATCGAGGCCAGCAAGCAGGGCGCCACCAGCATTGGGATCTGCACCAGCCAAGGTAAGTGCTATTCAGTATTGATCCAGGGCAAGTAGACCAATCCTTGATTAAATCCCCCTCCCAAGGCGTTATACTGGCCGCCGAGAAGCGCCAAACATCGCCGCTCATGGTGGCCGCGGGCCTGGAGCGGATCGTGGAGCTGGACTGCCACATAGCCTGCACCATGGCCGGCATGATGGCCGACGCTCGCAGCTTGATTGAACCCGCCCGCAGGGAGTGCGCCAGGCACTGGTTCAACTACAGCGAAGCCATGCCCCTGGAGGCCCTGGTGCAGTCCGTCGCCCAGCAGGTGACCCACTTCGGCAAGGGCGGCGACGGCAGCGAGGACAGCGACGCAGACAGCGACTCTGACAGTGACACGGACTCGGACTCGGAGCCTTCGGCTTCGAGTCGTCCATACGGGGTGGCCCTGCTGTTCGCCAGCGTGGATTTGGGGCAGCCACAGCTGTGGCACCTGGATCCATCCGGCGAGTTTCAGCACATCGGCGCCAAGGCCATTGGGTCGGGCGGCGATGGTGCCCAGCTGAAGCTGCTGGAGCACTACAAAGCTGAAATGCAGCTCGACGAGGCCAAGCTCCTGGCCCTAAGCATCCTACGTGGCGTCGTGGGCCAGAAACTAAACTCGTCCAACGTGGAACTGATGGTCGTGACAGAGGAGCAGCTTTGCCACAAGCTCAGCAAGGCGGAGCTGGAGAATGAAATCTCTGCTCTCTCAAGCAACACTGAAGAGGTGAAGCCCAAATAAATGTGACTTAATTTGAAGCAAGCAGGGGTCTTGGGTACTTGGAGGGGGCATCGCTGATTACTTTTATGGGAATTAATTCCAATACACAATACTTTAGGCCGAATTACAGACATTTAAGCGGACAGATGTTTCGGCCAAAAGTGTTTATGGGCCTACCATAAAATATAAAGCTATTTGCTTTCCACGCTTAATGAACCGAGCACCCTCCCCTACAGATGTCGTCGGATTTTGGCTTGGCCAGCGGTTCGATTGGTTTGAGTTTGTTTGGGCCCGTTTTGGCCATAAACACATTTGACAAGACGGCCAAAGGCGGGGCGCGCGCAGCAAATGGGGCCAATAAACGGAAGCCGTTCCATGTCTGGCCATCGGGTTCAAGTGCAGGCGATTTATGATGGCGCTGCCAAGCAGCCACTGCAGCGAGGGGAAGAGACGACCTTGTCGCCGCCGCCGGCCACAAATCAAATGGGCGGTGCCGCCTCCTTTTCCGGCCAGTTTCCAATGCTCGGCAGCAAGTGACACATTTAAGGAGGAGCGAGGGGCAGGGACCCAGGACCACACTGGCTCATACCCATTTCCGGCTGCTTTTCGAGGGCTGGCCGATAAAATAGTAAGTGTTTTATTGAGCCCGTTGTCAAATCTCGATAAGTAATAGGCACACTGAGGGAAAGGGTATGACTACTACAAGATATTAGCCAAGAAAAGCTACCAAAATGCTTTATTTTATTTTCCCCCAAAATGTAGTACAAATATTTAGCAAGAAGTTAAAAAATTTTAAATGTCAGAGAGTAAAAGGTAAAAGCTTTTCAGCAATATATTATAAACAAATCCTGAATATCCTGAACTCACAGCAAGTTCACCTTTGAAATAGCATCAACTCTGCTGATGCTGATGGCCGAATATTGCTGATTTTTCATGTTCGTCGGCTCTTGCTCCTCTGAGGCAGCTCGTAAAATTATTAAAAAATTTCTCCCAGCCCCATTGTTCGCACACACACTCGCTCGCATTGTGGCCAAAATTATGGACATTCAGTCAGGACCTAATCGCCAGCTGTAGCCAACAAAATGTTTAACGATGGCCCCGGCCAATCTGCATAACAATGTGAATTAATTTCAGGCCCAGCCACATCCCACTTCCATCGGGGACAGACGGAGAGCAGGGCCAGCTGTGTGGAGGAAGCGTGTCAAAGATTGATTGACATTGGCCGGGAGTCTGCGTAAAAATCTAGGACAAGTGTCCCAAGTCGAGTGGCTAATCAAAAATGCTTAGCATAATGTTTTTTTCGAGAATCAGGAGCAGGAGCAGGACTAGGAGAGAAATGTTCTAGATTTATGGACCTTGTGGGGTCATTTGGCATTTCCGATTTCCGGCTAGACTTATGCAGTTCCTGGAAATATAGGCACTTACCTAGCTTATTTTTGATAAATTTAATAAGAAAACTCGTTCCCTTAACTAGCATCCTACCAGGAAAGGAAATGTCCTTCAGCTTATGCCAGAGGATTCTCAATTCAAGCAATGATTACCAAGGCGATACTCCCTCAAATATTCAGCTGGATACTTTCCGCTTTTCAATTTACTTTTCGGCGCTCTGCTTCGTTATCTTTGATTTGTCCACTGAGGGACATTTAAATGGAATTTCAGCTCTGCTTCGTCCTGTGTCCTGTGGCCCGTTTTGCTCCAGCATCCGAGCACAAGCACAAGCATAAACGCACGTCAGCCAGCTGTTGTTATTGTTGTGGGAACAAACGCCGGAAGCCTTCAGACAACGTCTTCGTGTTTGTTGCAAGGACACCCGGTCCCAGTCCCAGTCTCAGTCTCAGCTACTGCGCACTTGCAATTCCTTTTATTCTTCGCTCCCCCATCCGTTGTCCTTTGCCGCATAACATTACCAGCGCAGCACACTCGCTTTCCGACTTTTCTGACTTTCCCGGGGCGCGAGGGAGGCGTAGCGACTCCCACATGAGCGATCACTTTAATTGCTGCAGCTTTATTTTTGATGCCGACTGCCGGTGGTGGGTGGGCCATAAACGTAAATCAGATTTCTAGATGGCCGACCAATTTGAGCTCCTCGCTCCTCGCTTCTTGCTCCTTGCTTTTCCATGACGTGCTGAATTTTTGCCCAGCTTGCACTTTACTCGAGTTGTAAAATCATGGCCATTTCCCGGATTAGAAAGTTAATTGTGTTTGCCGAAATTGGATTGCTTTCGCAGCCTCAGCTAAAATAATCAACTTTCTTTGAGTAGTTTTTGCCAAGAAAATAAGGATTTTAAATCAATTAACATGTTTATAATTAATTTTGCAAATATAATATTTAAACTAAAGTTCCCTTACAAAATCTGAGCTAATTGGTCCGTTTAATGATTAAAAAACACTATCGGGGCTGCAACAGAAATCACTTGCGTTTTGAAAACACTTAAAAAGGTGTCAAAAAGTATGCTACAAAATGTGTCATCGTAAAAAAAAAACATTTAAACCTCAAACATTTTATTGCATACTTTTAGACACAGTTTAAGGTGATTTTAAAACCCTAGTGATTTCTGTGTCATTCCCGTATATTTCGTACAGATTATGACTAAAATCATTTATTTAAGCGCCTAAAAGTAAGCAATATTCACCTCCGAAATCTGTAAACAAAGAAGACCACTACCAAGATTACATTCTTAGGCATATTGATTCGTGATTTCAAGCCATTGGAGACCTCTGTGGTATCCTCAGACAAATGGTTTCCTTTTTGGGCCCACAATTGCCGGATTATTCGGAACTGCAGCTCAGCTAATCTGCCATAAGGATGGGATATATGTATATTTTTTAAATTTATGCACACAGATTGCCGCCATTTAGCCTAATAGTTGGTCCAGCTGATTGATGGCCTCCCTCAGTTCCGGGCAGCATGAATGATGGCCCCACAATGTTTGGGACTAGGACACGAACTAGCCGCCCTCCATGTGGCGGTCTCGTACTCGTACATCAAGTGCAAACAAACATGAAATTTGATTACCAAAACACGAGTGAGCGCTGGCTTTTAGCCACTTTCCTGCGCAGCTTTTGGCCACTATGATTAATCGTAGCTGCATTTGCAGCTGCATTCGGGCCAGAAGCCACCGCCAGTTAATCAGCGGCCTTGTCTCCTGTCGCCTGTCAGGACGCGGGACAGGGGCGGAATGGAGCCAAGTGAGGCTGCTAATTATGTTGTGACTGCCACCGCCGACCTTGTCCACGCCACTGCCCCTTCCCGTTATTACCAACCACACAATGTGTGCGGTTTCTCACATTTCTGAGACGCTTGCCGTTCCAGCTGGACCCCCTTCATACACTGGAAAAATACTGAAAAAATTAAAATATAAAGCAATCTGAATCTTTTCTTTACTTAGTTTTTGTTGCAAAATATAATAATAAGATATATAATATAAATAAAAAAATGCCACAGAAAAGTAAACTTAATGTTGATCAAAAAGGTGTCTAAATTGAAGAAATATGTTTTTCCTTTTAAGGAATAACATTTTGCAGCATGTTTTTGGTTTGTATTTCAAGTGATTTAAAATCCACAGCGATTTCGGTGGCATCCCTGAGAATAGTAGTCATAGAAAAAGCTATTGATTCGAAATCTATAAAGTATATGTACAAGAATCATTGTAAACTTGTTTTTTAGTTAGGTGTTCCACTTTGTAGCATACTTTTGAACACAATTTCAATTGTTTTTGAATTCACAGCAAAAATACGCTTTAATTTATATTTTTCAGATAAAGAATCTCCAGTTTTTGTACATTCAATTAAGTGTCCCACGTTGTAGCATACTTTTGAACACAATTTCAATTGTTTTTGAATTCACAGCAAAAATACGCTTTAAATTATATTTTTCAGATTAAGAAACTCCAGTTTTTGTACATTTCGACTAAAAAAAATCACAAATCAAAGTATGTAAAATCTCGAAAACTAACAAATAAACTAGCTAAACATTTTGGCATGTCTTCCTATCATTTTTCTCCCTGTGTATCCATGCTGTGTGGTGACAAATGCAATAAAGAGAGCGAAAGCGAGAAGCTTTTGTTGACGCTAGTGAGGGATGGACGAAGGCTTTGCTGTTGCCAGTTTGATTAATGAGAGCGATTGCTGGGACCGCTGAGTGATGACTGGAAGAGCGGGAACGGGAGGAGTCGGAGTCGGAGTCGGTCCAACCAACAGTGACCCACGATGAGCCACTTTATTGCTGTGGAGCCTCAAACTAAGTTGTCTGCCGCCCCTTCCGTGCACCCGCCCGCATCTTAGCAGACTCAGTTTTAAATCAGAGCCAACTCTGCCACAAAGCAGAAATCAATCAGAGGGCGTTGCGGGGGCGTGGCCGGAGTGCAGCCCAACTGTCATCAATGTTTACGAGGGGCCATAATGACGAAACATTGAGCGATGCCACGCCGGGAAGAGGATATAGAGGAGCGCCTTCATTCCATGGCATAATCAAAAGGACACGCAGCCTCATCAACTTCTGCGTTCTGCCTCGCTCCATTTTTATTATTTTGGGGGCTTCCCCTTTGTTGTTCGACGACCATTGTTGCTGCGAACAATGCGTGAAAATAAAACGGGCGATAATGAGTGCACGAGACGATGAGCCGAGAGCTGACCCGAGTTTGTCATCCATCCATCCCAACCATTTCAATCCAACCCAACCCGGGGCCATGTGCGCGCGTTGCGCCGTCCAGAAACTCAAAAAGGCAACAAGCCGTTGAAGCCATAAAACGGTCAGCAAACAGCAAAAAAAATACCCAAAGGGCGGGCACGGCGGCGAAAAATTATCCGAACTGTCACTGGCAGTGGCGACTGCCCCAAAAGCACACCCCCAAAGTCCATCCATAAACACTCATAAAGATCAAGGAAAATAAAAGGTTTATTTTATGCTGCAAGATGTTGTTGCCCCAAAGGCAATCAAAATGTGGGAATTGCGCCACATTGAGCGACCGGAGCTGACGAGGTCGCTTTCCGGGGGCAATCAAGAGGAAATCAAGGATCTAATCTAATTGAGCGTGCCGAAGAAATCGGTTTTCAAGGTTTTCCTCTTTTGCCGGGCAAAATTCAAAAGTTTTTGCGGGCAGCGTTGCCAGACTGACTGACCTCTAACATAGGTGCTAAGTAACATGGCTCTGAAATGTTAAGCATAATAAAGGTTAAATCTAGAAAACTATATATACAAAGTAACTCACATATAGAATTATTAACGGGCCTACAAACTGGCTTATTGATTTAATTTAATCAAAAACGCAATAAATAGTAGTGTTGGATAAATACTGGTAATTTTGGTAAACACATTGCTTTTTTTGGCAAGTAATTTTAATTTGTTTTAAAGTAATTCTACTGTTTCCATTTTTTTTTATTTTATATGTGCATTTCCCAGCATCGCGAAAACACGTTCGTACGCTTTCTGGCCATAAGACACCCTTAAACATTTTTTTTTTCATATTTCTTTTTTAATTTTTTTGTAAATATATTAGATCTACGCTTGGTGCAAGAAGTAGCCTCAGTGGATATAAAATTTTTTTTAATTGACAAAAAACATGCCCTTGCGAACACACAAAAAACGAAAGTGGGATCTCGGCTGCATGTAGAAAATGCAAAACTCCGCGAATTCGAAAGAAATAGTCAAGTAAAAAAAATGTCGTTTTAAAAAGGGATAATGTAGCTTTAATTTAGGACTCCTCCTTCCAAATTTAACAAAGCCAACACACCGCTAACACACACTTTTTCCCCCATGTTTTTACCTAACGTTTTGGTATAAATAATTTCATATTTTCTTGAAAAGCAACTTATTATATGCTTAATTGATAATAAAAAGATATGGTGGAAAAAAAAAAACAAACATTTCGAAAGACTTGTATGCGAAAAATTAAATTAAACGAGAAAGAAAGCTAACTTCGGTAAACCGAAATTGGTATACCCTTGCATCTGCAATTGGATCATTGAAAATCGAACCTCTTTAGTAATGTTGAAAAAACATTGAATTTTGTCAATTTTACATTTTACATGTAGAATTTTACATTTTCATATAAATCGACCGATCGCTTCTATGACAGTTATATGATATAGTGGTCCGATCTTAATGAAATTAAAACCGTAATTCTAGAACAGGGGTCCGCACCACTACAGTCAAATGCCAACATTGCATTTGTATGAGTGAACATCGAACACTCTATGGCTAGATATGAGAAAAAAACAGCTAAAATATATTGTTATATGGCAACAAAATTAGCTATAACCTAAAAACTAGCTATTTAAAGCTAAAAAAAGCTAAATTTAGACACATAATTACAATTAGTCTTCACTGATTCTTCTGTTCTCTTTTGTGCATACTATCCGTGAGCGGCAGCGACGCCGACTGAGAAAAATCCTATCCCGCGGGATAGGGCCGTGCGGACCCCTGTTCTAGAACCATAAAAAACTGCTATATCTCAAAATTTATAGAAATACGTTGAAAAACAGAGAAGTTAAAATATATAGTACATCGATTTCGCCATCATTCCTATGGCAGCTATAGGATATAGTAGTCCGATTTCGATCGTTCCGACATATATACTGCGTGCTGAAGAAATAAGACTATGCTGCAAATTTCAGCTCGATAGCTCAAAAACTGAGAGACTAGATCGCGTAGAAACCGACAGACGGACAGACAGACAGACAGACGGACATGGCTAGATCGACTCGGTTGGTGATGCTGATCAAGAATATATATACTTTATGGGGTCGGAGATGCCCCCTTCACCTCGTTGCAAACATCTGGTCAAACTTGGCACACTTGGGTTATACTAAACTATTTAGTTAAAATGTAATACATTTTGCAATTTTTTTTTTAAATCCCCGTTATCTCTATTTTTGCAATGGCAAGCTAACTACTAAGCTAAGACTTAGCTAACTACAATTACTGAATTTCTAGAAAAAAAAACACCTTATTCAAAAGTCAACCAACAGACGCGTTTAGTCTAACCAAAACCATATTTAGGTAAGCCAAAAGAAGCGGAGCAAGTTTACATTGTCCTAAAATTCCTTTAATTCCTACAACATTTTTAGAATACAGAATAGAAAATTCGGCAATATTTTTTTTCACAAAATATGATTGTACGCGACACATTTTTTGGCACTTTTAACGGTTATATAGGTTTCGGAAATACCAAGCAAAATTTTTCTTTCAAAATATTTTTCAAGGCAACTCTTTTTGGTAAGCTAAATGTTGACTCATCATTTCCTTTTTTTCTTTCTATGGATTCCATCACCGAGAGCTCCGACATGGCTGACTGTACGAGCAGGGTCCTGGCCGAAGGCGAGTGCTTCGATCGCCAAAGAGAGTGCTGTCAGGTGAACAAATGCGGGCAGCCAGACACTCGACCGCCTTTTGCCAGGACTATGCCGGAGGGACGCCGCTTCGGAATCGTCATATCCAATGAGAGAGCAGAAGGTGCACACATCTATCGTAATGGCCACATCTTCGACACAATCGAGAGGTGCGGGGTTCCGAAGCTCAACTCATATCCAATGATTACATGACCACCTCTGTGGTCATGGGTCACCTATTTGAGATAATCACAATCGAAATAAATATTTTAGCCTCAAAAAATAATATTTCGTACTTACTGGA